>UELV01135198.1:0-34049 GCA_900490015.1 Megastigmus stigmatizans | reverse complement strand
TACATGCCAATAATAAAGAATAAATAAAAATTATTTCACCTCTTATAATAAAAAATAAAGATTATTAGAACATTTTAAATTTTGTTTTATAAAAATTCTATTAATTTCTATTAAATTCTATTAAAGTCGACATTCTCTCTACTCTAATTGTGGGTAACCTCTCTTTCGGCACGCTTTCACGAAGTCAACAAACTTGCTGTGCAAACGCCATTGAGAATGCGACGCTGCTAGATTTTTCGCCTGCACGAACTAAGCGACGCGAGAGACGAGTTTTCGACTTCTGCGCATAAAAGGCGGAGCTAAAACGCAAAAGGTTCTCAAATTTTTCGTACCTCGAGTATAGAACATCTACATGGCGTCCCGTTACTTTAAGTTGAATGCCACTGATAAAGAGAACGTCCTTGAACACCGCAAAAACGATACTTAAAAAATTCCAAAATAATTGTTTCAAACGTAAAATTGTTTGAAGTTTTCAAATATGTTATGTAAATTTTCAAAAAATGCAATCCAAAAAAGTTATGGTTGATTATTTAAAAAAAAACATGGTTTTTAAAATGAGACTTTTTTTTCAAATAAAATTTTCACATCGAATCCGGGTAACGAAATCACAATAAAGTTGAAAATATAACATTTTTTGACTATTTTTCATATTTTTTGCGGCCATATTGGATCCGCTATCTTCAATTTCAAAATTCTGTGGGCAGATTCGTGATCAGCGACTCAAAAGACCCCTGTATGGAGAAAGGTCTTGTTATTTGAAATATTGGTCAAGTAGCGTAAAATTTTTGGCTTTTAGCCGCCATATTGGGTATCGCCATTTTTAATTTCGAAAAATCTACCCATACATTTTCAAGTTTAGGATCCAATACCACGATGTCTCAACTTTATATAGTGATTTCCTTACGCGGATTCGATGTAAAAATTTTATTTAAAAAAAAAGTTTTAATTTATAAACCATATTTTTTTATAAACAAACGATCATAACATTTTTTGATTGCATTTATTGAAAATTGCATAACATATTTGAAAATTTCAGACAATTTTACGTTAGAAACAATTATTTTGGAATTTTATAAACACCGTTTTTGCAGTGTTTAAAGCTGCTGACAAAAGGTTTGAAAAAGTGGCGTTTTTGGCGTTAATGGGTTAATTTACGATTTTAAGATCGACCCTGCGATTGCGAACGAATAGAACAGGTATTTTTAATCATGAAATAAAACACTGCAATCTCGGCTTTATATCAGGGAATTCAATAAACCTTATCTCTGCTGATTACTGACGTGATTAAAATTTCGATACCAAAATTCGACGCTTATAAATATAAGTGAAAACGTTTTTAACGAAAATATCTGACCTGGTAGAATTGTTTTCTTTTTGTTCCTTTCCGTTTACACCGTGAAATATGATTGGAAACTGTTTTGGAAATTTCTCATTATCGAATGAGCTTTTCGCATTGCAAGCAATTAATTCGTTATCGTAATACAGTTCGTTTGAGACACGAATAATTTCCGGATGGCTTCGATAATTTCGCAGCAGTTTCGTAATGTAACGGCAGTCGTACGTGTTATCCTCCTGTTTTACGTACGGCTCTAATTTCATCAATCGTTCTAATACCGATTGGCCTTACAAAAATTAATCAATAATTAGTTTATGATTGTAGGAATTTTCCGAAAGAATTTTCGTAAGGAAATAAATTAATTGTATATATATTTTACCGAGAATTGGTGCTGCATATTTGGACCTTATACCCGGTCCTAACTGTTGTGGATCACCTGATATAATTATTTGACACTGTTTAAACGCACCATGTTGACTTATCACGTTAAAAGCTATCAAAGACTCTGGCTCGGTCGATTGACCGGCTTCATCGATGAATATGTAAGAATAGTCATGTGATTCGTCCCAAAATAACAGCCTAAACGAAAGGGTTTAATAATGGACGATTTTACTATTATTTATTAACTTTATATGATTGAATTTTGCAGGTCTACTCGTCCCTTTTTCTATTGATACAAACCTCGTACATGTACATAACGTACTAATCACGATTCTCTTCTTTGCAACAAATTTGTTATTTATCTTCATTATGCGTCCGTTTGAAAAATTGGAGCAGTTTTCTATATCTTTTTCGATCAACGAACTAAAAAATAAAATAGCGATTGATTGATATATATATATATATATACATTGAATTTCTGTCGAAGTGATTATACAATAAAAAAAGTCTCACGTCGAACTGAATTGATCTAAATTTAGTAGCTGACAAGATTTTGCATCCTGCGCATTGTAATAGACTTACCAATCTCTGGATCTACCATAAATTCTATCAATGCTTTCTTTGGGAATGTATTTCAGTAATCGCATTGTGATTACATCAGCGGCTGCATTCGACGGAGTGCATATTAGAACTTTGTGTTTCGTGCCGTGCCATATCTTAAAGAAAGAAAATACTTCATTATAATCATCAAGTTGTACATAAAATTTTATTAATTTTAGTTATATATATATATATTTAGCTATGTGATACCTGGCAAATAGATTCGACTAAGGTCGCCGTCTTCCCTGTTCCCGGCGGTCCATACAAAATATACGGCGCAGGAAGCGAAGATTTATTGACGATATTGAGTACAGCCTGTTTCTGTTCCTCATTTTCTGAGATGTTTATATTGTACCAGCGCCTTTTTCTATAATTAAGAATAACTCTTTTAACGTTAGTAAAGCTTTTTCAAATTCGTTACGAACTCACGTTTCGATCGATGGGCAGGTATCGCTTTTATTTCGAACTGGAAATAGGTATTTTGTAATGTCATAACTGTCAATTAAGGATAACGCGTAGTGACTGCATCTGAACGAGTAGTTATTTAAACGGAATCTTATGTTATATAAAGTTTCCGCGTCGTAGCTTTCTTCAAATCTGTAAAATCGTACGATAAATTAAGATTTTTCTCAGCTTACCTATGTTGATTAAAATATATATTATACATGCTTTTATATTCCTTACTCTTTGTAAGCAGAAGCGGTCACGTAATCAGTAGAAAGCTCCTTTACTCTTAAAACAAATAACTTCTTCGTAATGTCTTTAGGATTAAAAACTTCGATCAAACTACAAGACTTGTGTAAGGGATGATCTTTATCAAAATCTTTTATATAAATTTTAAATATGTTGCCGTAGACCCTATTTATGACTCTTTGGTAGAGATTGAATCTCCTTAAATCGACGTTTTGTTGGAATTCCTCCAAGTACAAACCAAGCTTCAAAAGTTGCAGATAATGGCATTTTTCTAGGTCCAATCGATCGAGATTTTTCAATTTTTGTAAAATATATAAAAACTTTTTACTGTTTTCCGTTATCTCGGCGTATGGTTCCGCATTTTTGAGTAAAACCGCTTTCAAATCTTGCGGTATCCAATATTCTGGTAACATTCTGCGAAACTAAACTTGTTAAAGTTTAATAATAATAAATAATATATCCAATTGTAAGGTTTTCCATAATTATTTATTCTGGTAAAAACTGAAGCAAACAATTTACATTATTAGTAGAAAGAGTTCAAGTCATGTTGAACACTGTCCGCTGAACAGAACGCTTATAAATAGAACAGTCATCATTGATACAAAATCCAATGATGACCGTTGAGAATATTAACCATGGTAAATATTCTATTTATTTAAAAATTTCAAAATAAACTTTCTGCCGCACAAGTCAGAATATTACGATACGTACAATATCAGTAATATTTACCTATATAGATCTTCTTTTACAATAAAACATATGTTAGGTTACGAATTTATTTAAAGAACTGTATAAATGATAATCTTCATGTAATCACTATAATTATGAAAGCTAAATTAAGTTAAATCTCTTATACTTTTATATTATATTTAGGTGCTTTTTATTTCTTTTTTTGTACATTATTATACATCTTTTGGTTATTCAGATTGTACCAATATTATGGTTAGAAACATAACTTTCTAATTTAAAACATTTGAACGAATTTAAATGTGTTTGTCAAATTGAAAAACAAAAGTAATTAAAATTAACAGATGTGTAGTACTGCCTATTGATCAATAATAAGTACAGGATATTTCTATATGAAGCTCCTAAACTGACAGGTATACAGTAAGTACCTATACTTAACCATATTCTGTAACGTAAAAGTTATTTTATTAGACTCTATGTTCCAATGTTTATAATCAATCTTTCCAAATATAAATTTCATAATATTCTATTTTGTTTTGCAATGGTTTTATGAAAAAAATCACCTTTATACAGGGAATATAAAGTTAGAATAATTAATTAATTGAAAGAAAAAGCGGGTTGAGAATTATTTTTATTTTGGATATATATTTTTAAAAATGATTAAACTCGGGTAAGCGGGAAAACGACGTTCCACGCGTAACGCTATTGAACGGTGTCGCGTAGAATCCATTATACATCCTGCATATATATCGACTTCGCGATCAGGGTTTGAAGCATTTCAAGCAAATCTTTCTTTTGACAAGAAAAAGCTTTTTTGGAAAATGGTATTCTTAGGAGGAATTCACACTACGTTCAAATGTACGGAGCAAATGAACTTTTCGCCGTGGGCGAGAAGAATAAAAATAATTAATGCAAACCTATACTGACTTTAAATACTCTGTGTGTTATTATCAAGAAACTGACGAACCTTGTATAGAAAAAGTACTCTAGGGATACAGTCCAGCACGTAAAATATGTATGAATGTCACTAACTCGCGAAATTTCCGAGCCGCTAAATAAGAGTTTTGTTATCGCGATGCGTTCGCATTAACGGACGAAATCAATCTAGCTGGTCGATATATTCCTCTCTTATACCGTTCGCAGCATGTATGTGTCTCGTGCCCACAATAGTAAGCTTTTGTCGCTATATCGCTATAGGATAGCCGTTCACTGGCGGATCGAGTTGAATTCGAAATTCTGGTTCTCTATATTACTTGGGCGAATTTTCACATTGTACATATTTAATTGTACTAGAATTGTAAATAGAATAAATAACAATTATAATTTGAAATTCCATTCTTAAAAATTAGCCCAAGCTTTAGGATCTTTAGGACTTTTTTTTAGGCTCAAAATCTGTGATCTACTTGTCGTTCAAAACATTTTTATTATAATTTCGTACTGAATTTAAAATTGAATGTTAATATATAGTAAGTAATTCTTTTTACAAATATGGAGTAAAAGGAATTGGGTAAACAAGGTATCAACTTTATGAAAAGTTCACTTTTTTGTAATCACGCAAAACGCCAATTTTTAATTTTTGCTCTTTCAAGAAAATTATCGTCGTTTCTTTGTGTATATGAACGTATGAGTACTTATAGATAGCCGGACATCCTGTCGAGTGCTGATTTTTCGGAAGTAAGTAAGCTGAGGAGACAAATGATAAAGTTTGTAACTCGAGTGCATATAAGCGTTTCTTAATTGTTCCAACTCGTTCAGCTCCTCTCGCGAGTCTCGACCAATTATGACCGTATCACTTCTCCATCCCACACTCACACGCTATACTTCCTCGAATTTCAAGACATCAAGCTTGGTAGTATATTTATAGCCGGCGACTTTTTTAACATTCTTAGAAGAAATTTATTTAATTGAAGAAGGATATTGAAGAACTTGGCGATCTAAATATAAATAAAAATTCATATTTTTTTTATAATAACCTGCAATGCCTGAACTTATATATAAATTTTGCAGCGATCTGCACGCAATTATTTCATATTAATCAATACCTTGTTTCTTGTAGTAAGGGAGCCAGTGGCTAATGTAGCTAAGTATGTTGGCGTCGTTATATTCTTCAACTAATTGTACAGTTCGAGCAGTCGTTATTATGGCTGGGGCCATTTCTTCTGTTTACGAAGTCTTGTAAACATAAAGTACAAGTCATGAAATTGAGAATGAAATGAAATCAGATGAGATCAGGAAGTAAGGGTAGCGATATCACAATAATCATTTAACCCAGCTACAATATTTACCTTTAAATCGATCCATTTATTCAATAAGGCGCCATGTAATATTTTAGTGCAAATCTAATCATAATAATAGAATGTATACATATAATACTCGAGGTAAAAGAATCGAGCAATAATATTATTGAAGCTCTGGGTACAAAAAGGGCATGCAACTTTTTTTTTAACTGAACGAACAATAATTTTTGGAATTGTGCGCAAAGATCGTGCGGGAAGCACGACTTTCCATGCTCGAAATTCTAATACTTTACATAACTCGTATATAGGTGTAACGCTCGTGGCGCGAATGTATATAAATAAGCACTTCACGCACGCAAAACCTTTATATTTTGCGTATTTCCTGTAGCGCCTACAATGACTGTGTAAAGTAACAGTTGCCGTGTGCAAAGTGCTACCTTTTGCACTTGTGCGTAAACTTTATACACGGAAATCGTTACTTTGCACACGAACTCAGCCCACAGAATATATGGATCTGCAGTAAAAAATGTAGATTTTCCCGGCTAGATTCGGAGAAAATCACGAAAAACCCTAAACGGGTGAGTGCACGTATATACATATATATACATACACAGAAACGCACTCCCCTTTTTTGTGGGCATATGTAATTAGGCTACCTAATATTTCGTTAACCGGTTGAATCAGGACTTTTTCTTCCTACCGCCGTGTGTAAACTTACAGGAAAGTTTATTATTACAACCGCTTATTGTTGCCGTTCCTTTTTAAATTCAGAAGTCCATTATTCTTTCCCATGAATTTCATGAACACTTTGCAGGTTTTATATACTAGTAATTTCATTGCTGCAATTAATTTAATTAGTAGGTATAAGCCAATGGGCTAATTGCTATCAGGTCAATACACGAAACTTTTGCAAGTCAACATATTTCTTATCAGGATCATCAAAAATAATAGGAAAGTTCATGGTAGTTATTTTATCGTAGTAAGGAATCAACTCGTAGTCGTAGAAAAGATCTTCCGGAATTCTTATTAGGTATATTAAGGTGATTGCGATAATTGCGACGTAATTTATTGTAATGTAATAAGGATTGTATCCGCTACAATTGTTCTTGTATACGACTTTCTGGTATGACTTACATTTCATTAGCATGTCTAGCAGCGATACACCTTACAATAAATTATTGCATTAAAATAAATAATAATCAAAGAATGTGAACGATGAAGAAGAACCATTACGGTACCGGTATTCAATCAGGTACCGGTTTTGATCATTTTCTCTCATTTTCAGGTTATATTTACAATATAATAGCAACAGTTTCACTCTTTATTATGTATTGAGATTTTTTATATCATTTTATTCAATGCCAAAGTTTGATAAATAACTTTTTTTGATCAATTCTTTTTCACACATGGAAAACAGTACTATGCCCTAGTGTGGAACAATATCTTTTATAACTGTGTGTAAAACTCAACTTTAAATGCCTGTTTAGCGACTGTAAGATACCCAATTTTTTCACTATAGCACAAGTAATCAAAGTAAAAAAAATGCGTACTTTACGCACGCTAACAGATATCTTAGGTCGAGTTTTACTTTTTTTAATAAAATCAATATATTTCGTTAAATGCAAGAACCGATAAGTAGGAATCTTTCCGACTATAGCACATCCCCTTAAAAGTATTTTTCGAAACACTATGCGAAAAGTTCGACTTCTCATTCGAGGAAAGTGTGTACTCGCAACTCGTTTAAAAAAGTAGTATGTGCAACTCGTGCGAGCAGGTGATTTCCAGTAGATGAAATCGCCTGCTTCTCGTACTCGTTGCACAATATACTATATTATTAGTAATTTATTATTATTCTAATAAATTTATTATTCTCATTAATTTATTCAATAATATCGATAAGGCTTGACAAAAAGCATACTTACCTATATATATTATACCTTTTTGTAAAAGTTTTTTTGACATGAATATTCAATCGTTTTTATAATAAAAAGCTCAAACTGTCGAAGTATTTCAAAGGCGAATTCATCATAGTTTTTTTCCTATAAAAATAAAATACACATTTATATAGTTACAATTGTCTTAGAGTTTATTTCAATAAAAATTTCTTTCAAAATACAGTACAAAAAAAATGCTTTCTAGTGTAAAACAACACGATTAATGTACAAACGCGATTAATAGCACTGTCTTTTTCATACATATTTATAAGAAAGAAAAAACAAAGCATAAGAAATATATATTATTTGAAAAAATTAAGACAGGAGGCTTTCTCAAAAGCCTCTGATGTAAGAACATAACATAGGATTTTTCCTAGTTTGCATAAGATCCATACAAAATTAGTTTTAGACCTTTTTTTTTAAATTTACGAAAACTCGCGTTCACGTATAAATATCAATATGTTAAATGAGTATTCAATTAGTTAAACGAGCGCAGTAATCTTATTTGAGTTTATAAAGTACAGAAACACGAATTCGAAGTACATTATGCCTGCGCTATCTCTCACAGTAAATCATTGCATGTACAAAAGTCGCATCAGAAATAGGAAAATAGGCAGACATTGGCGGTCGCGTAAAATCGACATATACACACTTACAATTAATAGAAGAAAAACAATTTCTTACATAAAGTTTTTTCACACACAAAAATTTCGTAAACAGGCCATAGATAACATAGTGAATCTATGTATATTTTCGTTGGATCTATAGTTTTGTCATTAGCCCTAATAAATAAAGTCTTGAATCTTATATATAATCAACTTCTTTCCCTTAAAAGAAAACATCGGTGAAAAAACATATTTAATGAAAGAGATTCATTAATGTTTTATTATTTAAAATAATATACATGTAAAGATATTAAGTAAATCATTGATTTAAAATAATTTTCTGCAGCAGAGTTTACTAAATAACTTAAAATTGCTTTGAATTATTGTAACTCACAAAATAACTGTTAGTAACTTAGATGTTAGTAATCTGTTTATTTTTATTTTTTGTTAAGATATTTATACCTTTTATTTCAAATAAGATACATGCTAACGTTGGTATCGTAATAAAATACATTTTTTTAAATGTAATGAATAAATTTAAACTAATTAAGAACTAAGAAAACCCATAATATTGTTTCACCTTTATCAACACCGACGTTTTCCTTTACAGTTGCGTTTCGTCTTTCATAATACAAATGTAAAAAAGTTGTCAGAATTAGATTTCTCGATGACTAGAATATCTTACAATCGACAGTTTGTGATGTGGAATAATCTGTGGCAGCACATTACACAAAAAAGATGAAATAAACACAATAAACATTACAAAAGACTTTGGTTTACAGCAATTTCATATTACTGATTTTCTTTTTTAAACAAAGGAATAAACAAACAAAGCAGTGATATGGCAATTCTTTTAAGATTGCTCTAGCTGTAAAAAGCATGAACATATATCTCTTATCTTAAGATAAGTGTATTCAAATGCTCTTGAATTGCAAACTCTTGCACTTCATCATACCAATTAAAATTAAATATACCCTAAACTTGTATTACACTTCAAGATTCGTAATTATACGAAAATAATTACATGCCAGGTACGGGAATTCTTATCACTTTTAAATAGAAATTTGTTTTTAATTTTATCCATCTCACATACATAAGAACAGTTAATAGCAGCTAATAGAACAATAAACTAAAATTTCCAATTATAAAATCAAAATTTATTTGTTATATGGATACGATTCACAAGTATTTCAAAATATAAATTAATTGAAATGTTTAAAATAATTATCAATGAAAAAGTATAACATAATCAAACAGTTATCTATTTAAAAATAATAAACATGGCCCATATCTGACACAGATATGTGACAAAAAATTCAAACGACCTTCTTCACTTACTAACGATACTTAACTAATTTCGACTCCATACTCGAACTACGCTTAAGAATTAAGTTTTTAGCTGCACGTTTACAGACTCCTCTGCATATGAAAAACTGTCTAACATAAAAAATATCAGAGTTTTAAGTTAAAATCAGTCGTAAATGCTTCGTAAGTTGTGCTGTTTTTCGATTTCACAATTAAAGATAAAGCTTCAGAGCTTCACTAAATGCCAAATAAATAAATCGTAGAGCCATCTTTGCTGCAAAGTGCAAAGAAATGAGATTCTCTGCCTTTTCTATACTACATTATATACATCTAACAAGCGTCAGTTATTCTATTCGTCATCTCGTACTAGGCGTTAGTTTTTGTTCTTTTTTTACTCTTTGTAAGTCGAAATTTTATGCTTACCCACAACCTCTACTTTAGGTAATTATACACACGAATAGAACATAGCACACAATACTTGTTTCTTACGTTTTTAAACCTTTCTTATTTTCTTCACTTTTGGAAAGCATATGGCACGCTTTTCACTTAATTCCATCATCTAATCCTAAGCCTCCGTAATATAAAAAATAGCACGTCGAGGAATATTCGTTCAGCGTCGTCCTAGTAACCTCGCGAAAATTGTGTTCCTTAAACTTTTGTCTTTTTTTAAGTTAAAATGACTAACACTTAAAATTTTATTGTTGCAACGGTTGGTAAACATCATTGATTGATTTTTTTTTTCAATTTTTAGTAACAACAGTAAGCATTTTTTATATTTTTCTTTTTTCCTCCCTGTTTTATGTGTATAATTTTTACCTCGGACCGCTTTATTTCATGAAGCAGAGGATTCAATCTCAAATCATATTTATAAATTCAAATTTCTAATGTTAATAATAAGAGTATTAAATTACATCAATTCCATAACACATTCTATAATTCAATTTGAATTATTTTACATCGAAGAAAATATTTTGATTGCTATTAAATAGCGAATTAGATAAAAAGAAATATTATGTCTTAGACTATTAAAATAAAATTTTTATCTGCTTTGAAAATTAAAAAAAAGTCGTTATACAAATTGATTTGAAGACAGAATCAATCTCTGCTTTATTCACTCCTATGTAGTACTGTTAGTTCATATACATATAATATTTATCTTTATTTTGATTATTAGTACTTTTGTAAAATAATGAGGTAAGACCGTACACTGACACCCGTGTTACATCGTCCATTGACTGTCACTTGGCAATCTGTTCGAATCACCACGACTTCAATTCATATTTTCTCTTTTTTACTTTCACGTTTAATCGTTATCGTTTTTGCACTCCAAATCTTCATTAAGTGATTCCATAGTTTCTTAAAATATACAAATACAAAAGAAAGAATTCCTGTATGTAACATTAAGAATTAGATTATGTAATGTACAATGATATCGTTTTCAATTTATTTATAACTTTAGCATATGCTTTATTTACTACCCGATAATTAGTGCAAATAAAAGAATGAATATATATTTTAACTCTAAGTGCTAAAAAATTTAAAACTTGAAACATTTAACTGGTGTTTGAAGTATTGTATGTAACACTTCAATCCTTTCAAAATATATAAAACGAATAATTTACTTTAATATTAAAATTCATTGTACATTAATTTCGTCGAAAAAATTAATGTTACTTCCGGAACGGTTTCCTTTAGTAGACTTATTTATGGTATTTATGGAGTTTCGGTTTTGTTAAATATATGGCAGTATTACTCGCGAGTAAAATGAGAAAATTCCTTATTAAGCGTAGTGTATTCGGAGCGCTGAACAATTGTTTTGAACGATTGCGGTTCTTAATTAGAGCTTATCGTTACTCGTACTATCTTGTGCTTTGTAAATAGAGCTTCCAGTGGAATAAAATCCTTTCGATTGATCTCGAAGCTTCCCTGAATAATGTTCATATTTCGATTTTTTACATGAAATTCAAAGGCATTTCTGAAAAGGTTCAAAGAAATTTTGAAAAAAGTAACTTTTTCTCAAAATTTCTCAAACACTATGTACTGTGTATAATTCTTCGTAAACAATGAAACATTTTGAAATCATTTACAAAAAGAAGTCGTATAAAAGAATTTGTAAAGATACATTATATAAAAATTTTATAAGTTCTTTAGTACCATCATATACTTTCCAACATTTTGGAAAGTCTAAACTAATCAAAAATAGTAAAAATTTAACTGCAATCTATTATTTTAACAGTAACATCAATGAAACATTATTACTCCTTAAAGTTTGTGCCCTTCTTTATAGTTAACTTAAAGTTGTAAATGCTTGTTTAAATTATTTCGTTTCTTTTGTATAATTTTGCTCTTGCCTGTTACATGTGCCTCTAACCATCATATTTATAACAAGTTGCACCTTCGTTGTCGACGTTTCTGGGGTTCTGGTCGAAGTACTGCACGAACAGCTTCATCAAAAACTTGTTTCAAACCACGTTGTGTCAAAGCTGAACATTCCATGTACTTAACAGCTCGAATCTAGAAATAAAAGTCAAATTAATTATTAACCAATAATAAAACTATTGATAAACTTATCCAGAACCAAGAAGTGTGATTTCTATTTAATAAGCAATTAATTTTGAACTAATAAAGTAAATATCCATAATCTGATTGTCACAGTATTACAAATTTTTTATTAATAAAAAATTTAAATATTTACCTTATTAGCTAATTTCTGTCCTTGTTCACGTTTAATGGCACTAAGTCCTTGTTCAGCCAAGGCAGTTAATGTTTCACGATCATCTCGCAAATCAATTTTTGTCCCCACAAGTATCATTGGTGCATCTGGACAATGATGCTTTATTTCTGGATACCATTTGCTGGTAACATTTTCAAATGATGATGGACTTGTAACGGAAAAACAAATCAAAAACACATCTGTTTGTGGATAAGAAAGTGGTCGAAGCCTATCATAATCCTCTTGACCTGCTGTATCCCATAATCCTAAACTGACAGGAATACCATCGACAACCATTGGTGCTGAATAGTTATCAAACCTGCAAATAAAATATATTAAATATCTTAATAGATTAAAAAGGATTGTATAGTTTATATTTTTAAATAAAGAAATTTTTATAAAATTTTTCAGTAATTAATCTGGGCTATGTACGAACAATTTAAAATTCATGAAAGACCGAAACAATAAATGGTCAAATTTATAAGTCTTTTTTCTAGCTTATTTATAAACACAAAAAGATCATAAGAAATTAATTGCTTTCTGTGGATATTTAGATGTCTTATTCTTCTGAACTATTATTAGATATCCTAAAATACAATGATCTTAACACTGAATGAATAAAATGCTATCAATCAATAAAAAATCTAGTAATAAATCATTTTTGATTAATTCCTTACACTGTAGGCACATATTCTCCTGGAAAACTGTCTGTTGTGTATGAAATAAGCATACAAGTTTTACCCACTGTACCGTCTCCTACGACGACACACTTGATTGGCCTACCTGAACTCATGGTGCTGTTTCTGAAAAAAAAATTTCTATTACTTGAATTACATATAATCATCAATTATTTATTGAATAGTAACTTGTGTATACACTTTATTAAAGACAATCATGAATCATCAGATACTCCTTAATAATAACTTTATTGCCAAAAAAAATTGTCTACTCTTTAGACAGCTCTTTTTTCAAGATTCCAAACAGGTACATATTCAACAATCAAAAAGAAAAAGAAAAAAAACATTACTGTAAAAACACAAGTCACTGTCTCATTCAGTCAAAGTTTCGCAAGAAACGAAACAAATAAGCTTTTATATTTACAAAGCCATCAAACGGATCCTTCAACTGTACTGTGAGTAGCAAACGAGATACTTAAACGGCCTCCCAATTAAAAGCCTCCAATTGTACTAATTGACGAACGTTCAGATCGAATGTAAAAAAAAATTACACACTCCTATACGTATAACCGCGCGCATGCTACTGCCGAGTCAATAACATAATATCGCACGCCTATTCATCTCACTCTCGTCTTTCCGAGTGAATCGCTTGTGAAACACTTTCTCGGTTTACACCTACACACAGATCCGAAGTATATATATATATATATATATAAAAAAGACAGCAACGACAAACCGCACACCTTCCCCGAAAAAAACTGCGAGCGAGAGTAACGCACCACCCCTCAGCAGCAGCGCGCACTTGCAGCTACTATATCTGCCAACACACTCTCACACCCTCGAATGAAACACAAGCGAAAAAAATCGTGCACGAAAGGGGCGCCGCCGACTTACCGGGGTATACTGTCGTGCTCCGCGAGAGTACAGTGCGCCTTCTTCTGTCTTCACACTTTTTCTTCCTTCCCTCCTTCCTTCCGTTCTGTTACTTTCGTCTTTCCTTCTTCTTCTCCTTCGCCACCTCCGCTCTCTCTCTCTCTCTCTCTCTCGTTTTTTACGTCAATTTCTCCTATTTCGAGAGAGCCCGAAAAGGTCGTCAACACCGCGCGCACTGGAGAAAAAGTCCGTCGTCGGGCGGCGACGGCAGGGCGACACTATACGCGTTCCACTCCTCTCTCTTCTCTCCTTCTCTAGTGCTCTCTCGCTCACTCCCTCTATACGTGTGTGTGTGTGTCTCTTTCTCTCTCTCGCTCGCTCGTTGAAGAACGTACGGAGCTTAAAGAGACACGCGCCTCTGGGTCGTGTATACGGGGAGTCGCGTTTCTTTTTAGGAAATCACTCACGCACACGCGCGCTCCCTGTCTCATCGGCTAGACATGGGATTGCCGCTCATGCCTGTCACAGTTTAGCCTATCCGCTACTGCACTGCCCATTTCCTTCTCTATATGTATGCATTCTTGATGATTCTTAACATTAGAGCTATATCTTTTGGATCGGAGGATGCGTGATCAGAAGCATTCTATCTCTGATCTCGCAATCAGGAGACTAGAGCTGGATTGTATTCGCGATTTTATCGTGGGTCTGTGGGCATACAAGAAAGTTGAAATGTGCGTGTAGGTTTATATGGTAGGCGCTTGCCGCTTGTTCGCTTGGTGACAGATGGTTCGACGTATTCACGTATAAGTGTATACCTACTCGGCCGGCAAACTGAGAGAGAAAGAGACAGCGGCGAGTGGTTTTCAAGCTTTCGTCTCTCTCTTTTTCGCTTTCGCATTTATAGTAGTGGTACTAGTGGTGTATCTATTTCTCCCACCCTCGCTCTAGAGTCTAGCCCTATGTTTTTCCCGTTAATGGATCTTTCGTCTCTCTCTAACGTAGGCTGAGTAGTGACTATACACATACGTGCACTGAATGCACACGCTGCAAGCATTGTTTGAACTCGGAGATGTGCAGTTGCGAACTCGATTGGCAAAGTAGAAACTGCTGTAAAACTTGTAAACTGTATACAGAATGCAGAGCGCAGAGAGTACTTCTGTCTAATTTCACTCATCTTAAATTGTACACTTATCCATATTTATACAATATTGCCATCTTAGTCAATAATTACAAATTTAATATCTTCAAAGAACTTATGTTATAGAGAGAATTGCAAGACCAAATTAAAATAAACATCAACAATTATTTGTATTACCACATAGAAATTTCTATTGTATTTGAAAATTGAAAAGTACACGTGCATGTATAATAAAGTAAATTCTGCTAACTTACAGTCTTTGTTTTATACGTTTTACAAATGCTTTTGAAACCAACTAGTTTTATTTCTGTGCCTATAAATTTAATAAATATATAGCATTTTTTAAACTTATATTGTATATATAAAGAGGATGCCGATTTGGTATTCTTTCAGTAACATACTTTTCAAGTAATTTAATTTACGTATTTCAATTTTGTTCTTGAATTCGCCGCGAGCTTACAGTATATACCCTCTGCTGATAAATTATAGGATAAGTTATCTTCGCTTTACCGACTTACTGTTAAAATTTCGAAAAATTCATACCTCTTCTCATGTTATCCTGGTCAATTTTGTATTTTATACTGCAAAACCATGTGTAAGAAGCAGATTTTTACTAAACAAAGACGTTTATGTTGAAATAAACTGATGGTATTGTATTGGTTTTTATAATTATGATATAAGTATGCAAATGCATAATAAAATAATTTTATTAGATATTTATTCGTATAAATACTCAACATTTTTCAACATTCTACGTAAACAAAAATTTGTTCAATTCTGCAAACTTTAACCATAGCTGTATTCCTCCTACGAATATGTACCCATAAATAATACAGCTTGCAAAATGCTACAGTCCCAGGTATATAAGACCTTTAAGACCTTTGGGTTGTTTAGGGCTCTTTCGGTTTATATTCTTATCCTTCTCTCCCACTTTTAAAACAAAAAGATTGACCCACGGCAGTGCATAAGGGAAATGCCAATCTATACAACATGCGTCATCGCATTGGGAATGGGACAGCTGCAGCTGCTGTCAGTGAGAGAATTCACTAGAAGTACCGTTGTTTCCATACCTATTGATGTCTAAATATTTCCAAAATTGAAATATGTTATTTATCAAACAGCTTCATTTAAATAGGTAGCGACAATTATAGCTAACACAATAAATAATTAATAATTATATAAAGATTCCAGAAAAACATGACGTCATTTAAATGGATTTATCCCAATAATTCAGGAAATTAAATACCTTAGACATTTACAAAAATTCTGTTTGTTCCATTATTAAAATCTTCATTATAGCCGTGCTAAAAAATAGCAATAGTAATTTTATAAATAATTAATATTCCAAGTTTGTAATTCATAATAAAACATCTCTTTTTGAACTATACTTTCGTGCTGCTTCAAGTGTTAAAAGTACTTTTGAAAATGCAGCAGTGAACCAGTGCATAAAAGAGATTTGCGCTGAACAAACTGATCGCAAAATAGCAAAAAATAACAATATTTCCTTAAAAAAAAAGAAAAAAGAAAACAGAAGAAAAAGGCCTGGTACAAATGAGAATCCACCCTAAATTTCGTTGTCGCATTCTTCGAGCAGCAGCAACGCGCAGGCATGTCATGATCCACGCCGGGCGGCCAAGAAAGCATCCGAAAAGTAGAAGGGGGGATTAGAACTGAAGGGGCGAAAAGGAAGGGGGCGAGAGACACCGCGGGGGGGGGGGAAACACAGTCGACCAATGAGGACGTCGCATGTCCGAAAAACGTCGCGCTTGCCTTTGCTCTCGCTCGGCCTGCTGCTGCTGGTCACGTCTTCACTGATCCGGAGCTCGGCCGTGTGCACAGCTCCACAAGCAGTTTCTGAACAACTATCAGATCTAAAAGTGTTCGCGCCGGTGCTGTTTTAACAACTAGCGCGCGATCATGTCTGGTAAGTGATTGAATTTTTCTCCTGTCAAAATTGAACGTAGTTAGAGGTTTTCGGCTGAGATTAAACGAGTTTTTCAAGTCGGACGGAACACGCCCGTGGCAATGCTGGCTCACTCTCCGCGCGCGCGATCGTACATAACCAAGCAACGCGCGCGCGGCGTGTTCGTTCATATGTCGTTATGCTACGGACTTTTCGATCGCGTACGAGGAAAAGCGTTCATATCGGTTTAGTCGAGGGATGAAAAGCTGTTTTTGTCGGGGGTATCGGTTGAGTTGGCAAGGGCTCGAGAAATTTCAGCCTTGATATTGGAGAGTGGACTTTTTTTGGGGGGTATCAATCGTTTTCCGGGAGGGGATTAGTTGGAGAACGTTGAAGTAGATACGTTGCATGACAATGTTTTGCAATAGAGGTGTTCTTTATTTTGTTTATGTATTTGTCGGGGAGTACTGGCGATAGTACGAGACTGGAATTAGTTGATTTGGATAATTTTTGAAAAGACGATGGTAGCTGTGTTTGACAGTGGGACAAAAAATATTTTGTCATGCTGTATTAATATTTATTCTAACGACTTTATGAAGGTTAAAAATGTTTTGTAAATTTTGAACATTATTTTGAATTGATTATTTGTGTATTTTGGTAATAGTTACTAATTACCAATGAATGTTAAAATTACTAGCATATACTTTGATTATGTTGTAAAATTTTATTCTTAAGTCTCAAAAACAAAATGAAGATATCTGATCTTATAATAACATATACCATATACTGCCATGATTCATACAACAGCTTAATAAAACAAAAAAATGATTCCACTAGATAACAGCATTTATTTAACAACAAAAATGTATACCTATAAAATTAAATGAATATGTTGACGTTTTTATATTAATTAAAGTTAAAGAAAAAAATGTAAATTTAACCTATTTAGGATATATAATTAAAATTTCTTTTTCTCAAAATTAATATATTTTAATTATTAATATTTTATGTAGTTTTGTTCAAATTATATATATTTAATGAAAATTTTCATTCTTTACTAATTTACTAATATTTTTTGTAGAATTTATTTTAATTTTTAATAAAAGAGTTTCAATATGATATTCAAGTTATAACTTTTCTTATTGCTTTCAGGAAAAAAGGGTAAAAAGACTAAAGGAAAAACAGTTCCTCTCCAAGATTTTTTGGGGGCTACACCTGGAGCTGTTCCCACAATTCCTAAAACTAAAAGTTGGGCTGATGATGATGCTGATGATGATTGTAAGATTTTGCAGTTTTTCTTTTTAATAGTTGAGTAAAAGAGTAAATATTTAATTTAATAAATTTTGTTTAAAATATAGTTGGTTATTCATCTCGGAACAAGGATCCAGTCATACTGCCTACTGCACCAAGAGCAGCTCGCGATCAGAGCATTAATGAAGAAAATATACCAACAAGTGCTCCATTTGTCGCCTATATTTCAAACCTACCATATGATGTGGATGAAGAAGATTTATCAGAATTCTTTCAGGAGATGAAGGTTTGTTTGCAAATTAGTGCAAATTAATGCAAATTAATTTAAATTAAGCAGATTTTATTTAAATGCATGAATTAATTTTCAGGTATCACATATGCGTCTTCCAAAAGATGCAAACAAAGTCAAAGGATATGGATATGTTGAATTTGAAGATAGGCAAAGTTTGATAGATGCTTTATCTATGATTGACACAGTAAGCACCAAATAAATGTTTTATAACTAAAGATTCATCATATTTATAATATTTAATTATCTACAAGCTTTTTTAATTCTTCATACTATTTCAATAATTTTTAATGTAATATCATTTTTAACCTAGAATTTGGACGTAAAGTGTCTTTCAAAAGACTGCCTTGACTTTCACTTTCACTGATAAATCCCAACACAACCCAATTAATAAAAGCATAAACTAACTGCATGAAATTTTTTCTTAAATTTTTTGGAGAAGCAAGTTCATACGAAGGAATAAATTATGGAAATTGTTATTGCATCATATTAAACTATATGATAATTCTACAAATTTTTGCTTGTATCTTTAGTATTTTTTATATATCTCATTTGCCCATATTGCTATTATTAGATTATTTTAATTTTAGTAGTATATTACGATACGACTGCGGTAAGTGGCACTTTACGGCACGAGTATCGTACAATATTTTATAGTACTGACTAGCGTAAATCCGCTGTCACGCCTATCCGTGGCGTGTCTAAAGTGCGGATTTAGGCCACGCAGTGCTATAAAACCATTTTCTCTATATTAAACTAGTTCTTCAATTTTCTAAAACGTTTTAAAAAAATACTATAACTTTCTAAATTTAGTATTATTGATTTTTATATTCACCCAACTATTTTTTTTACCATATTTCATCAAACGGCTGAAATTTTATAAAAATCACTAAAAAATATTTACAATTCTTCCTCAGAATCTGAAAACACGTCGCGTAAGAATCGAGGTGTCAAACAGCAGCAACGATGAACGTCGTGGCCGTATGGGTCGTATGGGCGAACAACGTCGTGATTACAGTGATGATCCAGAACGCACAACGGGTGACTGGCGTAGCGCCCGTGCTAATGATGACGGCCCGGCTGAAGAGGGCCGCAGCGATGACCGTTATCGCAGCCGTGGTGGTTTCGATCGTAACAGAGATGAGAATCGAGACAGCGGTTTCGAGGATAACAAACCTGGTGGCTGGCGTGATGGACCACGAGATACCAGTAGCATGGACAGGCCCAGGCCTTCCTTTAGAGATAACCGAGGTGGACTAGGTGGTGATGATAGAGGAGGAGAGAGAGGTTGGAACAGGTTCGTTAATTATATTGTAAAAAATCTTTGTTCTGAATAACGAGATATTCGAAAGTATTCGATTCTGACTTTTTTAAATTAATCTTGATGACATCTATGAATTATAGTTATAGATGTCAAAATACTTTATAGCTACTAGTATTTGATTGAGAAACAAGCAAATAAAAAGTTTGCATAATCTTCACTCAAAAATTTTTTAAAATTAATAACATGATGGTTTTAAATCTAGATTTGCTGATCGCGGACGTGGTGGTGGCGGTGGCGGTGGCGGTGGCGGTGGCTTCAGAGATGGAAGCAGAGAAAGAGACGGCGGTGACAGGGGTGGCGGCAGCAGTTTTGGGCCGAGGCGTCATTATGGAGATGACATGGATAGGGACAAGGACCGCTGGGGAAGTGTGAGAAGCCAGCCGAGAGAGCCACTTGGTGAAGGTAAGTCATAAATTATATAATACATGTTATAAGAAGCAGTCTCATGAATCATAATTTCAATTATGTATTTATACAAAATATCAGTGTATTATTTTTAATTGATTATTAATTATAAAATGCTGCAAAAATCATAACTTAAAAAGAAGTAGTTTATTTAAAAGTCCATCAAGTAGTTTTAATTGTTCTCTATTAACTAAATAGATACTATCATTCTTTATTTCTTTTAAATTTTGTGTTAACACGGTACAGATGATATCTTTAAAATACAAACCAGTACTACTAAAGAAATATACTTATATAAAAAGCTTGTCTTGTATTAGATGATGTTAATCAAAGATTAATCGTAATTTGCGATACAGGATTATTTAAGTCCAATGCACATATATGCATACCTACATATTAACACGTCTGTATATATCTTTGAAAAATTAGTATCATCAAATCCTAAGTTGTCCAATTTATCATAGCCATATTGAAATAATATCTAAGTTAAATAGTATAAATATGGGTAGAAAATATACATTATATAGTTTAAAACTTGGCAGGAAATTATAAGTTTTTATTATCGTGACAAATAAAAATTTCAAATGATATTCTTCATATTTCAACTGAAAGTTAACAAAATTTTGTAATAATTTAAGGTTCATTTACTCTATAAACATACTATTATAAATTTATTTTGCTCATTAAGATCAGATCAATTTTTGAAAATTTAAAAATCCAATGAAACGTAATTATTAAAATATTTTTTATGAAAAAACCCTTTGCATTTTAACAAAATATGAAACTTAAAAACTACTGAATTCTTTACAGGACCTCCACCCTCGTCTGATGGTCCACGTACCAGACCGAAACTTAATCTTCAACCACGTTCACGACCGGTTGATCAAGCTGCCGCTGTTCCCAAAGAGGAAACCGACGGCGCATCAGATGATTCGGAGCAACCAGCACCAGCTGCAGCAGCTCCAGCTGCCCCTGCAGCAAACATATTCGGCGCAGCCAAGCCCGTTGATACCGCTGCCAGAGAGCGAGAGATCGAAGAGCGTCTTGCCAAGTCGGCTGAAGCTCGTTCTAAAGAAGAACCGTAAGTTTCTAAGCTAAATTCTAGATAGTTTTGGTAGTATTTATTTGAAAATTATTCTTGTCTTTGGCTGTACGAAAAAAACTAAGATCTATTTTGAAACGTATGAAATTATAAATAAGTGCACCATCATTAGCTTTATATAATGTATTGCACTATTTTATAGAGATGCAGACAAACGTAGTGGTCCTCGGGAAGGTACATGGAACCGACGTAATGGGGTAAGTGTAACATGATTTACATAATTGCTTTTACAAGGTCTGAATTATTAATCATTATTTACTGATAAAATAACTTACCCATTGATATACAATTCCTTGTTTTCCTTGTTTTTCTTATTTTTTCCTTTGATTAAAAATGGAATAACATAAATAGAAATTCCTTCCGTTTTTATTACGTATTCATTAATTCTTACTTTTATTTGCAGGAGGGTCGCGATGAATCTGAAAGAAGTAGACCTACTTGGAGATCTAATGAAGACAGAGGAAATTTTGACAGATCTGGAGGACGCCAGCCTATGTCACGTCCTGGTAAGAAATCTAACATTTCTCAGTGTATAAGTGATTAAAAATTTTTGTATTTTAAATATAGTTAATTTATATCTTTTTTTATTTAGATCAAAGAGATCAACGCGATTATCGCGATCAGAGAGACTCAATGAGGCCAAGAGAAATTAGGGAGCCAAAAGAAATTGGGGAGCGAAGAGAACCCAGGGGTGATTCACAAGAGCCAAGAGGCGATTCACGAGGGCCACAAATAAATCGTGGTGTTGTATCACCCCCAGCTCGGGGGCCTCCAAAACAAATAGATTCTCGACCTCCACCGGATGGAGCAGAAAGGTAAAATAATTTCAACATAACATTAAATATATTTTCATATTAGTAAGTTGTACAATTAGCTACTATAAAACTTGTATTATTTATGAAGATTAATATAAAATCTCGATTATTTATGCTCAACTTTTAAGTATCGAAATTTTCCTCAACTTATTTGTTTAAATTGGCAATGAAACATTTGTTTTATTAATGGAATTTATTATTATATTATAAGCTTCCGTTACTTGTTATATATTAATTATTCTAAAATAAAATAAAATAAAAGAGAATTTTTAATTAATATTTTATTTATTTGTTCTTTCAGAGAAAAGAAGAGAGTAGATAAAGATGATGAACAAGATGAAATTAGCAGAATGCCAAAAGCGAAGGATGATCAAGCACCAGTGAGTAAAAGTTTTTTATGATATTTTTAGAACAATTAAATTTAAATTTACTAAATAGTAATAATACTACGTTCTTGTTACAGAATTTCGCAGCTTCCAACAAATATTCCATGCTGCCAGATGATGTTGATCCCGACAATATTGAAGAGTAAACGAGTTCGTTATAAATTGTCCACGTTTCACGACTGAATTCGTCAAAATTTGTCGTGATTGTTAAAAACGAAAAAAAAAAAAGATAAATACTAATTAAGCGCATGCTATAAACAATATCAATTTTTGTAAACATTCGAAAAAGAAAAAATACTGATCCCATGCGATTCCGACGAAGTCTAGAAAGGATCATTTCTGGATTTCTGGAATTACTGTTGATGATTTGTATTTAAACTATTTTATTATTCTTAATGCGACTATAATTATATTATTAATACTATTATTATTATTATTATATCTGTCTTGTCAAATACACAAAAAAAAATCATGCATAACTTTGTAATATTGTATTTTGGACTGATCACTATTACGCTACAATAAGGTCTTGCGAATGTTGCAAATTGAATTCAGAAGAAAATATGAAAAATTGTCACTTTACTGTGTACTATTGTTTATTATTCTAACTTTAACTAGGGTGTTAAAATCTGTGGGGGACTTGATACTTCGATATACATTGTCCAATGTACAGTTGCTTCTAAAATATTGTACAATATGTGACACATAATAGATATGTAAATTAATAATAATGCCATTATATATAACAAAAAAAAACTCTGAAGTGATAAATATACAGGAGCTTCAAAAGTGTAAGACTTCTTCTCTTATTTGCAAAATTTCTTACAAATAAAATTATCAAAATACTTTAAGGCACTGTCGATTAGGTAACTATTAGATATTTAACATATAAACATAGTTAAGAGATAAATAATTCGAATGCAATAAATTAATTACACCACTGACATGCTATGTTACATATTTACAATTTCTTTTATGCAAAAATCTGGTTCACTGCTGAGTAGTTTGCGCTAATTGCCTTAATTGTTTTAAAACAGTCTCTAATAATTTTTTCTTATCCCTTTCACTCTTCTTCAGTACAGAAAATACTGTTTTCTTATCAGATTCCCTCAATCTAAAAAAATAAAATTGTTATTTTAATGAAAAAAGTATTTTTTATTGAATTTTTTTATTTTCTTTACTCACTTTTCAAGTAAAAGTACAGCCATCTGAGGTGTCACAAGGTTGTATTTACTTGATTCACTTATGTAATCATGGAAATAAGTAGGCCAATCCCAACTCATGAACAAATCAAGTAGCTGCCTCAATTGCGCAAACTCTTGTAACAATGTTCCTTCCGGCAACCCTACAACAGGTTCTGAAGCGGCAAATTCTGAAAAGAAAGTTTTTCAAACTTATTGTTTAATGGAATAATATTTTTCTAACTAGATAGTTATACATACGTTCACACTGTATTGTATCTAAATTTACTTGTTGAAGAGCGCCCATAGAAATTTGCTTCAAGTCCTCACTAACTAAGATGCCTAAAATGGATTTTGCAATGTGAGAGCAAGCAGATTTACAAGCAACTTGTGCCACCTCTTCCTAAAAATTGTTTTATGAATATTTAAAAAAATACCGTTACTTTTTGTCTCATATTTAATCGTTTAAAATAGCTATTCAGAAACTTACTGGTAGATTTGTAAAGCATGTAAAGGTGCTTTGTAAAAATGCGATTAGATCGGTAATAAAACCTGAAGCATGACCTTGTGGTTCAGCAAGATTCCAATCGTAATTTTCTAGTTCCAAAAATTCGTCTAATTTTTGTTTTAACTTTTCGCATATTTGTTTCTCAGCATCATCCCTTGCTACTCGAAACATGGCAGATTTAAGCCCTCCACTACTCAATTGACCTTCATGTGGTGTTCTGAAAAACATTAATATTTCAAATCTTAGCAAATTTAGGAAATTATACTTGAAAGAGTTGAGTTGAGGATTACCCTGTAATATTAGAAACAAATTCTTCTAAATATTTGGTTGATTTTTCAAGATATCCCGTATTTATGATTATTTGTATAACTTGTAAAAGAGCTAACGATGGTTTGCGAAAAAGTGACGACAAGCATCCGCTGAATGTGCGCGTTAACAATAAATTTGTAGATTTGCAAATCATTTCGTCAATTTCTGTTTGCGTCAAGTTCAAGTCCTCAGAAAACTTTAAGCAGGCATAAATAAATTCTTTAACTTGATGATAAACTTTTGGTACCATTGGTGAAAATGGAAATTTTTTTGGAAATCTAGCTTTTTGCAATTCCTCGTCTCGATATGGGAACGAGGTCAGAACTTTGTCATATTCGTCTTGAGAATTTACCTGTATGATAACATTGAAAAAGAATTTGCTAGTCACAATAATGATTTTAGTTAATATTAGTAATTTACCTGAATCGGTAAAAAATTATCTTCATCCAATATGTCTCTAAAAACTTGTACCCAGTGTTGCATGAGTACTTCATTGTAATGTACTCTTATTTCTTGAAGTAAGTCAAATAACTGACCTACTGAATAGCCATAATTCTAAAAAGTTAAAAGCAAATTGATTAATGAATATCATTAATAGGTTAAATTATGTAACACATACCCTGAGAGTTGTATTGAACAGCATTATTAAATTTTTTATTTTTAAAATAAGGGTAGCATCTGTACAATATGCCTATAAAAGAAATGTTAATCATTAGAATTTAAAAAATTTAACTACATGGAATTTAGATGTTTCATTACATACAGAATGTGTTCTTAAAGCATTAACAATCTTTGATAACGCCATTGACCAAAGTTCTTCTAAATAGGTTCGAGTTGTAAGACCATTCCCAGTATTGAGTATATGATCCTCAACTACAAAGAAACCAAGAATTCCATGAATGTATGATTGATAGCCAGCAATACTTTCATGCTAAAATGAAAAAATAAATAACATATTAATCAACAAGTTTATGAAAAAGGTAAAAAACCGATATTTTATGTAATCATTACTTACCATATTGATTGGTGGTTGTAAAACAAGTCGAGCCTGCTGTTGTCTTTGCTGTCTATAGTATGCCTTAAAAGTTTCACCTTCTCTGAGAACAGTATAAATGTGCATGCAACGATAAACTGGACTGAAATCCATAAGATCTTGAGCACTAAGTTCTTCTTCTCCATCAGTTGTAGAGGTAATATTTTGGACTCTTTTCTTTTTCCTGCCAATTATTTCAGCTTCATTGTCTAATTGTTCCGCAGTCTAGAATTTGACAAAATAATTTATTATAAAATTTTGTGATTAAAATATAAAATGTGTAGAAATGTTACTCTCTTACATGTCTCATAGCTACTTCACCAATCTTTGGTGAATACTTTCTAATATTTTCCAAGAAATCTCTTAAATCTGACATAGATGCATCTTTAATATTTTCTCGTAATCTGCATGTAAATAAAATTAATATAAAATTTAAAATTAATTTTTTTCTTTCAATGCATCTATAGTTATATATACTAATACTTACAAAGGGATTTTTTGTGTAATTTGAGATGAAAACCTATAATTTTTTACTTTTGGTAAGTCATGGTACTCTAGCTGCTCAAGGGTTTTTAAAGCTGGATAGTAGCGTTTATCTTTTAATTGTCTTTGTAACTTTGCATAGGCAGCTAATACTGGAAGACACATTGTAAGACTGTCAACTGCTGCAGCCATGTTACTTTCTACTTTTCTAGCTTTTACTAATTCTTCTCCTTTCTCTGTAACTCTATTTGTAGTGGCACTTATTCGTTTATCTAGTTCCAAAATTTCTCCCTGTTAAAAATTTATTATATAAAGAATTATTACATAATTGATAGATTATAAGTACTAATATTTACATCAATAAACTAAATAAATTCAAGTTTTGATATTTATACTCTTACTTTTGAAATGTAAATTAATTTTTTTATAAACTTACATTAAGCTGTTGTGCTAGCGATCGAACTTGAAGTAATTCTCGGATTGAATCAATAAAACCTTGATAGTGGTGATTGCACATTCGTTCAATATCTTTGTCATGACTTTTAACTCTTTCGTCCAATTTTTCCATAAACTTTTGATGTTCGTGCCCATCATAAATTGCTCTAAAAATATATAAAACAAAGTTTTAAGGAATAATAGACATAATAGACTGGATCAAATGTATTAAAAATTTAGCTATAATTTACAAATGATAAAAATTTTTTTTTTATAATTATACAAAAGTTGAAGCAAATTCAATAACTATTCTCTATAAATTTATAAAATCAGTATAGAAGAAAGTGATTTAAAAGTTCGGTGAGGAGAGATATAAAGAAGGTCAGCAATACTTGGATTTAAAGTGATATTTTAATTTAAAAAATACCTTATTACAAGGCCAAGACTACTCATATCTGAAGATTCGATCTCAACAAGTAGGTGTTCATGTTTTGGAGCAGTGTTAAGCAAAGCATTTTGCAATGTATTAAGTGACAGGCTCGTCATATTCGAAATAATTTTAAAGACTACGTTTTATCCCCGGTGGTAGAAACATCCCCTGTTATCATCCCTCGCTAGTGCGCACATGCGAGAAAATTAAAGGGTTTGTTTGGAACCCGAACCTGCGCGTTTCAACCTCTAACGGTTCAAAATTCAAATATTTTAATAATAAATCATTAAGTACCTGAATGTTGGTCCCAAATAATCGTCAATACTTTCGATCTCCTGAATGAGAAGGTCCAGCTGCTGCATTTTTAAAGGAAAAATTAATTGGGTGAACTCATACAGGAAATTTTAACAACACTGAATGGGGGCGAACCCTAAACGTAACCGAGTGGTGGGAACCAACATGGCCGAAACATTAGGCATACCGCATACACGTACCATGATAAATAATCGCCTGTATCTTTAAAAATAAATACTTTTTTTTCCAATAATTATATACATTTATAATATTAAAAAAATTATGCCATACCTAATTTTAAATGATTATTTATTTAGTAATTCACATTTAAAATTATTCCTATGTTTATAAATAAACTTTTACTCTATTTTACAAATTTAGAAATTGTAAGTAAATACCACGTCTCAAATTTTTGTTGTATTTATAAATTTATATACTAGAATAAAAATTTATTTATAAATTTATAAATTTATATAAACAAGACTAATTTGAAATGTGGAATGTAGGTGGAAACCACTAAGAAATCACGTGGAAACTGCGTGGATTTTCAGGTGGATTCGTGGTAGATTTTATCTGACGTTTTTGGAATGTTTACTGGTAAAAATCCATGTGAATTTCAGGTGTAATTCACCTGAAATTCTATTGCAATTCAGGTGTAAATCCAGGTGGAATCTACCTGTACATTTACAGCCGGGTAATAAGGTCTAATATTTTCTTCTTACTCAAAATAATAACAGTTATAAATTTGTTTAAATATTTATTGGTTAATAAATAATTTAGTTTTTTTATCTACAAATACTCGAACTCCTGAAATGTATATAATTTTGTTTATCATGTATTTATTTTCGGAATTAAAAGTAACAGCTATATTCTTTGATGCATTATGAAATTAGTGTTCGATGGTTCTGTAAGTATACCTTCGGGATTTTCAGTAGCAGCACTATAGTCTGTAATCGACTATCAACAACGATCTTGCGAATGGACAATAGCATTTCGGGTTGGTGTGAATCATTCCCAAAGACAGCCAATTGTACAGTGCTCTCAATAAATGCTTTCCAATCTTCATCCCATCTGATCAAAGCATTGCTCCCGTCAATCGACGATTTAATCACATTCTGAAGTTCTTTTGGATACAAAAGACCGCGCATTTTCATTTCAGTGTAGAAATCTTCATGACTAATTTCGTATTTCTCTTTTCCTAAAGATCTCGGCCTGTGTACATTAATCGCTCTTGACTAGGAGCTTAAGTTGTTTTTATTGAGCTAGACATGATAAGGTTCTTGGATTCAGTTACTTCAAATTTTCCAGTACCTGAGTAAAAATTATGAGTTACGTAAAATAAAAAGTATTAATCATATATTCATACACTATGTTTCATTATAAATGCGTCGCTTATCATTTTATAATCATTAAATCTAAAATTAAATTTCTATCATATCAGTTTTTAAAAAATCGACAATTTTAATTATTTTAATAAATACTTCCAATGCTTTGTCAAGATGTATAAATTCTTTATTTTAAGGAGTTTTGTCAATAAATCATCATCGAATAAATACTATCTTAAAATGTTTATCATATCCATATTTGTTGGATACAAACCTTTTCCAAGCATTGTTGTTATTTTAATAACACTTTCATCTGGAACTGTAATTAGTGATTTATGAATTTTGAGATCTTCAAGTATGCAATTTTTTACTTTTTCGGAAATATATTTTTTAATAGTTCAATATCATTGACTAAATACGATGAGAACGGAATCACTCGTTTCCCATTGACAGTATTGTTTCGAAGGTACTTATACTTTTTTTCATGTAGATTTATTTTAATATCTTCACCGACAGCTGCCAATGTTGTCTTCGGATAGTACATAATATCCCTAATATAAAAAGGTATTTTCATGTTAATTTAACATGGGTAAGAAAATCATAATTTTTTATAATCTATATTATTCATTGCATGTCTATTTTACTTATTTTTCATATTGTAGAAACTGTTTCTCCAACTCTAAAGGAAACTTTTATTACGAATGACTGTTAAAATCTGTAACATCTTTGAACGGTTATTGACACTTAATTATAATTATTAAAAGTTACTAACAATTATGCACTCTTACAAGTTTATAATTATAAATCTTATATTTTCTTTAGTATAGTAATATATATGTTGCTATTAGGATTGCGAGTTTCTAATTCGCCCTTTTTTACGATTTACTCTATTACTTACAAAAATGTGCTGTAAAGACTATATTTCATGTCCTATCCAGTTTAGAATTAAATAAACCTCCGTTTTAGACATTTTCCTTTTGTCCGTAAATTGTTTTGCATAAGTTAGAGACGTTTTACTGTCTATAAAAAAGCGAAGTTCACGATTTCCTTGAACTTGCAGATTTATACAGCTAATTTCATTCAATTTTTGATGTTGTCACCTTTTATACGTTTTTCTTACGCAGATGTATCTATACATAGTATTGGTTCAAATCATATTTTCATAAACTGAATAATAAAGTCATTAAAAAAGATTAAAATAGAAGAAATTCCCATAAAAAAATAATGTCTTTGGTTCCAAAAATATAAATATATAAATATATATTAAATAATAAAAGCTAAAGAAAAAATTCATTTAAAAAAGAGTTATTCATCAATACATGAAGAGATCTACGTAAATTTGAAAATCAAATACGATTCTAAAAATTGTTGTCTCTTAAAGTATGTTAAAGTATATATAACTGTAAATAATTATTAATAACAGTTTCAAAGTGCTCATAAACGCTAGAAACTGTATACGTTACTTTTCTCCTATTATTGACCAAATATTTTTAATTCTCAAAATGACCTTAAAATTAATAAATGCGAATAATTGTTAGATAGGTATCTATATCTCATAACACTTATAAACAGTTTTTAGCAGTTCCTATATATGACTAACTGTTTCTAATCTAGTAATAAACATAAAAAATTACCACATTTTAATTCAGTTTTCTACAAATAAAAAAAGATGATTTGTAGTTTTAGTAATAATTTTTCTTATGCTCTCCATCACCCCGAAAAGAAACGTACTACGAAATACGTCGGAAACGTTGAAAGTATCAAATTCATCATTTGCAGTGATTCTTACTTTCGATGGTATCATTTTATGTCATTCATTACGTACATAATACATTTTACTACGTTCTTAGTAAAATTCTCTTATAAATTGTCTAAAGTTTTACTTTTTCAAAAAATATGAAAATTATTAATCAGAACTAATATAAGTATAAATGGCTGAACATGTCAATCGGAATCGTAGTCCCATTTGATGAAAGACGATATGGAAGGTGTTCCTGTGTTTACGGTATATTGTATTTTCGGATAAAGATATGCTATTTGCGGTTGTAATCCAATATTGTCCAATTTACCTAATGCTGTCAATAGATATACCAGATTATTGGAATGTTTTCTCATTGTCAGTGCTACATTAAAGCATGTAACGGGTAAGGATCTCTTGAGTATAGCCTGCAACAATCCATGAGGCGCGATTTCGATGCAAATAGCATTCGCTGGTATGTTACGCGAGGTTTCATCAAAGAGTACTGGGTTCAAAAGATTATTGGTGTGGTACTCAGCGGAGCATAGATGTGCCTTGTCGGAATTCCACTCGACTCGAGGCACTGAGGAGCTGACCCATTTTTCACTACGAGGGAACAGGATCAGGGATCACCTCTTGCAATCGACGCAGTAGATTAAGACCAGCTGCTGCTATGTATCGACTGTGGTAAGCGATGTTGCTGCAGGGAACTTCCCTCGCAAAGATTTTTTGAGCCTTTGAAATAATTTGAAATTAAGAAACTTAATAATTTCTATAAATCTTTTTTTTACCAAAAAATTCTGAAAAAAAAGGTTCTGTAAGAATTGTTTTTTGTCCATACTCGCAATCAATTACCGTTAGCTCAGCCACGAATACTTTCATGGACTCTGCAGGTCCACTAATCGTTGAACTTCCTGGACCATTGTGACAAGCAACGTCTATGTCAGGAGGACACAAAGGTTTAACGGCTTGGTAGCCAAGACCAACCGCAGCCATCGAGCCTCGTTCCAGTTTGGTTTCGATGGAAGCCAGTCCGCGGGACAGAGCCGCCAAAACCATTTGCTCGGCAGAGAAGCATCCGTCAGCGTAAACGCATCCAAGCTCACCAACCGAATGCCCGATTAACTTATCTGGCTTAAGACCTACAGCCTTTAGGATATCTATCAAACCGATCTAACAGATTCATTTTTTCTTCTCTATTAATCGAGTGAAATATTAAATCGATTCTTGTCTTTCTATCACTTGTTTATGTACATAAATATTTTAAAAGCAAAAATTGAAAAATATTTTTCAGTAAATACGCAATAAAAATAACCTGGACAGCTGCGATGCCAATGAAAGAATGGACGATGTTGTCGAACATTCTTGGATCCTGATCAGTTATAATTTTAAATATGTCGAACCCTTTTGGTTTTAGGACGGCATCGCATTTTCTTATGGCAGCCTCGAATACTGGCATCTGTAAAAAAACCCCTCTTAGAAAAATTTGTATCTTTCTCGTCGTTCTTCGTTTAATGTCAAAACTAATTTAACTAAATATTCTTAATTAAGCTGATAATATTAATTTAGCGCGAAACTGAGTAAAAAAATCATTTTAATGTAACAAAATAAGAAAGGGTTGTTATTGGTGATTTTACTATTGATGTTTATAGTAAGTCACAATGTCTCTTTTCTACAAATTGTAATGTCTGTTCATGAAGCCACTTTTGTGTACTGAAACAATCGTATTATTACACATTACCCATTCCTACCCACTGTGAGCCCAATCCTGAAAGAACCCACCAAAGCTCTCTTTTTTCGCCTGTTAAAAAGAGAATTTCCTTTTTCCCTTCATTTTCCGGAAGTATACTTTTAGCAGGAATTATTGAATATCCGCGGAATAAATGTGCGTCTATATCAGATGAAAATATATCATGCAGTAAATATATAAATTCTTGATCGACAGGTCTGGTTTGTACCTAAAATAAAATCGTTCAATAATAATTAAATCACACTTGAATATTAGAAACTATTTTTCAACCCTTAGAGGGAAGGGATTTCAAAAATTTTAAAAGCTCATAATTTGTACTGAAAAGTGATCTGAGATCCCCAAGTTAAAACAAAACCAAAGTCGGATGTTGGTGAGTCAGATCACGACGCCTTGAGGCGTCATCCCGGCCCGGAACCGTAAAAGCCTATGTTAAATTATGAAATTTTTTTTAAAAGATGATAATAACGATTGTTGTACAGACACAGGTTTTCGAGGTCGCTGAACACAATTCTGCAGTCAGAATGATAAAATACAAAATGGCGGATAGAATATGGCTGCCTTTTTCAACTAAATTTGATATTTGTCACTGATTATGGTTCAAACAATCTGTAAAAACATACCAAAGCTTGAAAATATTCAAAGACTGATATTTGTAATCGCAGATATGATTCCAACTTTGAAATGAATCGTAAAATTCAAAATCAGTTTGATCCTACTTAACTCCTAAGGGTTAAATTAATTTAAAGAGACTTATGGTGGCTTAGTATGCAGGGCCATGGGCTCGCAATCCGATTCTGTGACCCAGGATCTAGCCCACGGCTCGGCCGATTTGCCCAAGCACCTCTGTAAAATATTACATATACTTTTATGTATTTAAATGAATTATTCTTTCAACCAACCCAGTTTAAGATTTCTGCAACTGCTTCTTCGCTTCGGCCAGAGCAAACAACAAGACATGGGGGGTGATCGTCCGGAACGCCATTATTCTTTTTTTTAATATTCGGTGCTTTTAGGTCTTTAGGATGATAGTTCCAACATTTCCAACCGGTGTAGTCGAATGTACTACTGTATATGATCCTGGCAAAGGAGTAAGATCAGTTAGGAGGTATTAATCCACTCTCTGATGCTATAATTATCTAGAAGTCAGAATCGTTTAGAACTATTATCAATGATTTACTAAATATTCGTTTAAATTTTTCTAGTTTCTTTTTTGAAAGAGTTTATATACGCTAGAGATTCAAGCAATTGATAATTGCAATCAGAGTAAAGATTTACATTTACAGTTGAATTTCCTACATTCGCAGTTATGGAATTTCCAATATTTGATCTGACGCTACCAGGGGCGCAACAACCTTCAATTGATAGTGGGTGTCCAAAAAGGGGCGGGGAAAAAAGGGGAGGGGGGCATTAAGTAAACCATAAACGTTTACATCTAATAACCCCACACTCTCGAGTTGAAATTTTAACACCACATAAATTATATTAATTAAATAAACCGTAAGCTTTTACACCTAATTACCCCACGCTCTCGAGTTAAAATTTAAATACTGTATAAATTTTTAAAGAAATAAACCGTAAGCTTTTACATCTGATTACCCCACGCTCTCGAGTTAAAATTTAAATACTGTAAAAATTATTAATGAAATAAACCGTAAGCTTTTACACCTAATTACCCCACTCTCTCGAGTTGAAATTTAAACACTAAATACCTAAATTAGTAGTTAAATAAACCGACACAAGCTTGTACACTTAATCACCCCACTTTCTCTAGTTGAAATTTAAACACCACATAAATTATTAATTAAATGAACCGAAAGAGTAAATGCATTAGGAAAATATGCAACTGATAGTAATTACTACAATATTTTGTGAATAGTAAAGATATAAATATTATTGTGAAGTAAAATTC
>UELV01135197.1:0-29246 GCA_900490015.1 Megastigmus stigmatizans | reverse complement strand
TACTTAGAAACCCTAAAATGGGAAGTCTTACCCCACCCGCCGTACTCTCCAGACATTGCTCCTTCCGACTACCATTTGTTCCGATCGATGGCACATGGCCTAGCTGAGCAGCATTTCCATTCTTATGAAGAAGTCAAAGAATGGATCGATTTGTGGATCGCCTCAAAAGACGCATCGTTTTTTCGAGATGGTATCCGACAATTGCCCGAAAGATGGCAAAAAGTAGTGGCTAGTGACGGACAGTACTTTGAATCATAAACAGCTAATCACTTTTTCAGAATAAAGCCTCAAATTTTCGAAAAAAATCGGCGGAAGCAAAGTTGTGCACCTAATAACTTTTGTACGTAATTTGTCTAATCCCTCATTCTACTTAGCATGTGCAAATATTGCCTTTTTTATTATCCAATTTATTTGCTTACTCCGCGCACTAAACGAAACGGTAAAAAGTAATTTTTATCATAATACTATTATATGCTTGCTTTTATTGCTCTACAAATGCACGTTAAAATCAAAAGAACTAAAATTTTTCAGACTTCGTAAAAGTAGTATCGCGTAAACGATTGCTTTAAAAATTATTCTTTATCTGATATTTAAAAAAAAAAGATATTTTTAATAATAATTTCATAAATGTTAAGCTCATTAGAATCAATGTATCAAGTAACGTATAGTAAAAAATTGCCAAGCAAATTCGAGTAATAAAGGAAGTTTTAAAACACTTTTCTCGTTGGAAAAAAAGTATCACTCTCGGTGCTACTTATATTAATCATATTTACAAGTAGCGTTCGAGCGCGTTTAAAGTCATCCCATTCAAGCCGTTTAACGACAGCTACTTGGGACAAAGCTCAACGCGTCGCGCGGCATATCTATCAAACTATTCAGCGCCATTGGAGATTCATCATAAACTCGCGCACAAATCACTCCTAACCGTCAAAAAAAAACATATGCATGCATTTGAAAGGAGAGAAAAACTCACTCTGGGGTAGCTCTTGGCGATGTTGTTGGTTTCGCAGGGATCGATGTCGAGATCGAAGAGGCACTCGGACTCGTTGCACGAGGGCAGATTGTACCTGTTGTTGTAATGGAGATTGGTCATGTTGGGCCGGCAGAGAACGGTCGCCTCGCTCTGTAGCTGCCACATGACGCTCTCTTGGGTGACGGGTACGCCGAGGTGCTCGCGTATCGAGTCCGAGACCGCGCTCTTCAGGATCTTGGTCGTGTTGTAGAGCGGAGCACTGCGACCGCGGCCTGTCTCGCCCTCCACGTTGTCGTAGTAGCCGCGAAACAGCGAGCCTGCAAATGGGAAAAACCAAAGTTTCATATATACATATGTATAATATTTCTAGGCGTGACATGCATGTGGATGTTGAAAGAGTTGGTCGTAATTTGCGATGATAAACAAAATTTTTTTGGAATTCCATTAGTCCAAAATAGAGATATATAAATTCAATCAACTAATTAAGAAATATAAACGTTTTCATTTAAGCTAAAGACACCCAGCGCAAATCTTACAAAGCTCGTGTTACCATTCACCGTAACTTATCTCTACTTCCGTCCCACGAAGTGTTAGTCTACTATATCAAGCAAAACTAAACCAGCTTCATCTGCATGCGCAACAATTTAAATCCGAGTTCATTGAGCCTACCATCCAGATAAGACTGGACAACGCGTTCCCACATACACGTGTCGCGTGTATACCGGCTAACGCGAATTCCGCAAAATTACAGCAAAAGCGTATCGCACCTCTGACGAGCTTGAAGCGCTGATAAATGGCGGCCTCGGTCTTGGTGACCTCGTCGATGTTGAGCAGCATCCGGTCCCGTACATTACCGGTGCCTATGCTCAACACGTCCCACTGATTGACGCCGTCTATCGGTCCAAGGTCCCGAAGATCGCCCCCTGCGACCGCGTAGAGGGTCGGTAACCAGTCCGTCACGTGGACCAGCTGTTTAGAGACGCGACCCTTGCTCATGAGTTTCGGTGACCAGATTGCCGCCACTCCGCGCACACCACCCTCGAAGAGCGTGTACTTTGTCTGGAAGAAGGTGATTTGATTGCATTGGTCACGATGGCCAACTTAGCGCTTTGCACTTTACGTTCCAGTACGTTGGAAAATGATGAAAATGTTAAGGTACGGGAAATTGTCTTGCTGAAGGTATTGCTTGGAATTTGGCCGAGGTTCATTTAATCCTTTCTTAAATTAAATTTTTAATTAACAAAATGTTATTATAATAATAATTAATAATAAATTAATAAATAATAACATGGTAATAATTTATATATAAATTTATAATACATATTTGATATAGGCAATATATATATATAAATAATTAAAATTAATATTAATAATTAATATACCATTTTTTAATTAAATACATAAATTATTTTATCATTAAATACATATAGATCAACAATATTTTTAAACCTCACCCGTAGCCTTGCAAGATCTTAGTAAGAGTTCTCTCGCTTAAAGGAGAAGCGCAACTTCAGCAATAGCTGGATGCGTACCGCAAGCAATACCTCAAGTAAGAAGATTTCCCATACCTCATCCATATATTAAATTACTGCGAGAAACATAATTATTTTATATCTAAATTATTGAATGAACTGTGTTACTCACCCCTCTCAAAGGCCAATTGGAGGCCCAGTTACGGAATTTGCCAATCGGTGCTCCTCCATTGTCAGACAGAAATAGGATCACAGAATTTTTCAGCATTCCCCTGTCACCCAAAGCGGAAACCACCCGACCGAGTGATTCATCTAATCTCGCTACCATCTCTGCGAATAAAAAGGTATAAGTAATTATTGATAATTATCAAATGTGTACGTGGCTGTTAAGAAATATTAAATAAACGTTGAACTGAAAATTTTAAATAAATATAGTTTTACGTTCACGCCTAATTTAAACATATACGATCATTTCACATAACAGTTATAGCTTGGATAAGCTTATGGCATATTTCTTTCAACTACTATAAATATGAATAAATTATTTTTCAATTCTTAATTTTCCTTATTACCACCGGTTGAAAATATTAAAAAAAAAAACTGATTATCTGTACTAACAAAACGAATTTTATCCACTAATGCTCGGTAAACATAATGCACTTAAATAAGCACAATACTTTGACAATATTTGTCAACGAAATCAAGTACAGATATATACAAACATGATTCAGTTAAAACTTTTTTTACACATTGCATATATGCAGCTGTAATAAAGTGCGATAATTAGTTAAAAAAGAACTCACTGGCGTAAGTTCGTCGATTGGACTCGCTGATGTGCCTAAAGTCGTCGTCGTAAATGTTCTCGAAAGGCGTGTCCATGGGCGCGTGTGGGGCCAGGTGTGAAACCTGGAGATAGAGCGGCCTCAGCGGATCGTGTCGGCTGATGACCTCGAGTGCCGTCGACGTGAAGAAATCAGTAGCGTATTGACCCTCGGTCCCGTATGCCGCATTGTCGTTCGCGTGCATATCGAACCCGGACATGTTCTGCCGAGAAACAAGGAAGGACATCGCGCGCGTTAGTATTACTCCACTGGCCAAATTGCCTGTGTATTTTTAAGTACTAACAAGGAGAGTGAACTGCTCTCTTTGGGTCAGAGACATTTTTTGCGAAAAATATAAGAACAATGTCACGGCGTTAATGTGCCTTAGAGACGGAGTAGAGACCCATTTAATTAAAATATATGAAAAATCATTGTTCTCTTTAAACCTTTGTTGCAAAGCCAATATATATTGTAAACGATATTCATATATTTTGATAAAATGTATCTTATAGTTTTTTTCCAGAGAATCTATCTGTAAAGTTTCGGTAAAATCCGTGACACATAGTGTGTGGACTCTCCTTGCGACTATACAGGTTAAACACACACGATGATCAGCAATGCTGGTTTATTTGCCACGAATCAATACCGTGCAGTGGAATTAAATTGAGCAAACAAAATTTACAACTTTTTTTTCTCCTAACATGTACAGTTTGAATTCAAAGTGTTTATCAATAATAAACACAAAGTTTTAAAAGCCACAATTGAAAGTCGCTGTCTTTTTATATTCGTCGGTTTCTAGTTAGTTGAAAAAATTTCCCTACAGACGCCATTCCAAACACATAAAATATAGTATACGAGTTACCTAGATTCTTCTTGCAACGAATATTAAAATGAAGTCATTCCAAGTACTTGTACTCTCCTATAAAGAAAAAAAAATCCATTACCGTCAAACTTACCCCTTGAGCATAGCGATAGTCGTAATAGCCGATGAAGCTATTGTAAAAACCGAGGAAATAATCGAATCCTCGCCGATTGGGCGTGTGTTGGGGCGTGTGGTAGCCAACGTGCCACTTGCCGATGAGCTTCGTGTCGTAGCCAAGACCCTGCAGGTACTCCGGCAATATGCGCACGCTTAGCGGCAGTCCGCGCGGTTCGCCCCCGAGTATACCCGCTCCTTGCATTCCTGCGTGTATTTGTTAATGGAAATCGTATGAATTTCAACTGAATTTATTGCTGAATCGTGTAATTTTATAACTGATTAGAAACGCATCGACACTTTCGGTGCTAACGATGTGTAAGCATTTTGTTTAATTTTCTTGTTGAAAAAAAAATGTAAAAATTTTCTGATTTTATTCATGCCGGGACTGTGTTCTTTGAGTTGTACAAATCAAGAAAATCGCTTTAGAAAATTGTTAAGTTGTATTTTCGTTTCAAACGGACAATTGAAGTGAAAAATTTTACCGCCCTAAAACTGGTTAACAAGTTCATTATATAAAGTAACTTCTTATTTATAGATTATTTAAAAAAAATTTATGTAAAGTTAATTTACAAATATTCCTGACATTCAAACGAACTAAAATTGTTGGTGACTCAAAGTGTGTTTTTCCACTTTTATTTTCGTTGATGAAACAATTTATATTATGTTGCCCGATGAGTGCTGAATTTATGTATGTACATAACTTGACTTTATACGATATTTTATTGCGTTTCACAAAATGAGGGTCCATTCAAAGAAACACGCCGAAACACATTATTTTAAAGGAAGAGTGACGTAGAATTTGGTGAGAATCTAAGACCCGCATCCCTTATCCCACATCTCAGTGTGCACTAGAATTTTTCATGACCAAATTAGACGAATAACAGTAAACATTTTAACGGTACTTGTACAAAATATTCTACAGTTATGAAATATTTTAATAAAGCATTTGTTCTGCAGATTACATGTTAATATATATACGCACCCATTCTTATGGGATATTTTCCGGAAAAGAAAGCTGTCCTCGTTGGTGTACAAGAAGGCAGGACGTAATGTTTGTTCAGAATGATTCCGTTGTAGGCGAGCGCATCGATGTTCGGCGTCGGGATTTGCGTCGAGCCATGAAAGCCGACATCGTTCCACCCCTATAAAATCAAAAGAAAAACCAAACATTGATACTGCCTCGCTATAGTCCAATATTTTGCGGAACGCTTCTTTCCCAAAAACAATCCTGCTCCCCAACCAAAATATGCTACAAGCCGCTATTTATACAGCTCCTACGACAACGAACGACCAAATTAGCTCTTGCAAGCACGAAAAATACATTCAATCGGTCAAATTGCAAGCGGCAACAAAAAAAAGGGAGTAGTTCCGAGTCGACGAGGCGCATTCAAACAGAGAGAGAGAGAGAGCGTTCTCGCACGCGGACAACGTGAAATTTTATTTGTTTGATGGTCGCGCATAGCCGCGTGAGTCACGTTATGGGTCTTGCGGCTGGTTTGCTGGCTGCAGCATCCTCTCTCTCTCTCCGCCCCAGTGCGGAGGCGTAGACGACGCGTTAGCCGTTGTAATTGTCTCAACTAATGACTACATTAATTCAAGACGCGCGCGCGCTTACTCCTACCGGTCGCCCTGCGCAATGCCATTACATTGAATTAAGTATTATGGAAAAGAAAGAGAGAGAGAGAGAGAGAGAGAGAGAGAGAGAAATGAAAAAAAAAGAAGAAGAAGAAGAAACGAAGGAACGCCGAGGCGGAAATAACAGACGTACGTACGTGCGCCGGCGGTGGCTATACCCCCACCCACTCGCGGACCTATTATTGCAGTTACTCATTCTTCTTCGTTTTTTCTTTTTCGCCATCTCTTTATCTTGTTCAATTTCGTGTGGCTTTTTTCATTGGAGTAATTGGCCGGATAAATAAGCAAGGGTTTCGTTACCGCTTGGAAGCGCTTGTTTTTGTCTTTGCAACGTATATTGCACACAGCGAGCTGTTATAATATTATATTACGAGACGAGTATTTTTATGTGTATACATTTTGAATTGTTTAGTTATTCATGATGGTATGCGGTTAGATAAGCTGTGATGTAGAATAACAGTGACTGAAAGCTCGTTTAATTGTAACATTTAAATTGTGTTTTTTATATCGATCAGTAGCGGCCGGTATAATATTTACACTTCCATTCGGTCTCAATCAACATTAGGGATCCCCCCAGATTATCGTAAATACCTTAAGTATAATTTCTCTAGTACTTTCACGACATGAATTTTAACTTCTACCGTAAAATGTAAAGCTACAAAAAAAGAACCCTATGACTGTCACGATTATTGGAAGATCAGATGGATCGCAAGCTTTCGCTTATACATAAACACGACTCTCTTGTAACATTGGCAAAACGCATGCGGCAGTTGATTTCATCAATTCATTGAACGGGTGCGCGCGACAGCTTAATGGCCCACATCAGGCAGTTATACACAATACGTAACAACGGTGCAGGTTGGCAAAAGACCCTCGCGCGAAACAAAATAAAAACGGGACAAAATAACCGCATCATCATCGGGCGGTGCAGCGACGAACCCAATGAGAGCAGATTAAATCGGTTGCGGTAGATAGGATCGCAATAATAAATAATAATAATTGAATTGATCGAAATCGAAGTGGTTGGTGTTGCCTTACCAAATCGTCGGCCATAAAGACGATGATGTGCGGCGGCGAGTCGAATTGTCCGTGGCTCGTGGCCAGTAGGCCGAGCGCAGTGATAAAGGCTAAGCTGCACCGCATCCTAGCGGTCGTTGGTCCCTCGCGCTTTGCACACCGCCTTCTTTCCCTTCCGTCACCCGAATCACTCGACTCGCTTATTAATGTGTCCCGGCTCTTATTCTTCTTTTGTTCTTTCGTGTGTATATATATATCCCCTCACTTGGTCTATATAAGATGCAAGAATATGGATGAGCGACATTTTTCGGATGGTTTAGATAATAGTGTGTATATGTATTTTGTCGATGTGCAGATTTCGGTGGATCATATTTGTTTTTTGGTATGAATGCGACTGCAATGTTTGATAATCGATTTTGATAAATGTATTGGCAAATTTGTGTTGCGAACTTATTAATCGAGAATTTTTATCGATGCATAGGGCAACAAACTGTCCTATTTGTAGTGAATAGAATTTTATTTGCTAATGCTCGAATTGCGTAATTTAAAGGTTGCAGCAAGCATTTAAACTTAAACATCTTTCAATCATGACCGAGTAATTTGATACATATAGAGGAAAATTATGCCAAGGGATTTGTCCAAGCATAACTTTTTATAAATGAAAAAATAAAATGGCGTTAATATGCAAAGCTACTTTAATGTAAGAAGAAATTTCAGCTTTCATATATAAAACTTTATGTTTATTCAAGGAAAACGAATGGGTAAGTAGTTAATTATTACAATACTAGTCACATTTGATAATGAAAGTTCTTTTTCAATGTCTCATTAACTTTTAAATTTCTATGCCAAAGAAATTTATTTGGTGTTGTATATTATATACGATACAAGAAAAACTAAGAGTTTTAAAATCATCGATAACTTTCATAATTTTACCCATTAATTATGTGATAACAAACCGTTGTAATCTTATCTATTCTATAAGTATAAAAAGAACTTAATTTATAAGTAATAAAAATAGAATCGGTTCACTCTATAGGTAAATAAAACTTTTTTATCCGCAAGTAAGTAAAATACACATGCTAATACATCACATATACTTGCATATATTTAAATAGAAAACAAAGCAACAGCTTTTACAATGTCACGTACGTTAAAATTCACTATTGACCGCATTTTTACAATAATATACTCGCAACGAGGCTCCTTTCTCCATTTACAATAACGAGCTTTCAACGAAATCTGCACTCGATTCAATCGACAATCGCACACCAAATCAAATCGTCGGATAAAAACAAACAAACATTACCAGGCACTAAATACCAGGAACAAAAACGATTTTCAACAAAAAAAAAAGAAACGGCGGGGAACGTGTGTCGCGCGCAAGGTCAGTGCATCGTCCGTCAGCACACTCACCCAAACTGAGAAGCTTCAAGGAAGATTAGATGGGCTTTATATACCGCAGCGAGAGAACAGTGTGTGTGTTCGTGTGTGTGTGTGTGTATGGCAAACGGTCTCGGCTGGGTCCGTCGATGAATGGACCGAGGGGGCAGATGAAAACCAACGGGGGAAAGAGAGAGAAAGAGAGAGAGAGAGACAGAGAGAGAGAGAGGGAAGTAGATGGAGGAAGACGCAGCGACGATTGCGCGTAATGAGCTGCTTGGTACCGAACCAGAGAGAGAGAGAGAGAGAGAGAGAGACAAAGAGGAAAGAGGAGTATACAAACACGCGCAGCTCCTCCCGCGTGCTTAACTCATTTCGTTGAGGCACTGCTCTGCTCTGCTCTTTCTCTCTCTCTTTTCACAACCCTCGCATGCCGCTACAATGAATGGCCTACACACGCGAAAGTGCGCGACGTCCTAGGGCGTCGGTTGAAAAGTTTTCGCGAGAATATTGCATAAGCGGGTTCTCGGGGCCAAGTGAAAAGTCCAGTTCCGCGTGATGTAATGTTATATAATGCCGAAAAAAACGAGAGCAAACCTTCTTTTGGGATAAAAATATATGTAGATGAATAAGTCGCGTTGCAAAGGAGCTTAACGTCTGCTCCGAGCTTCGATTGAAAACTATTCCTGATGATTCAAGCCTTCTATTGGTACTAGGAACACGTGTTAAGGCGAATTACCGCGGTGAAGCTTTGAATGAAACGGCTTTTATTAATTATGCGAGTAACACCTAGGACGATTCGAAGCGTTGCATCGAGCGTCTTGTATAATATTCATGGTATATTCATGTAGTTATAGTGTAATCATATAGATAATACTCATTTATAAAACAGGATCATGGCTGTTCATCTAAGGCTGCACACACGTAATTAATTTTTAAACAGATTAACAGCCATGATCCTGTTTTATAAATGAGTATTATCTATATGATTACACTATAAGAATATATATATATATATTTGTAGCCTTTGTCATTTGTACAAGATAAATAAATTGATACGAATAGTTTTCTAAACCTTTTTCTATGATTCGAAAACCTATATAGCTTACTTATAGCACTGCACGATTCAGACGAATAAAATATATTCGCGCGTGGAAAAATAAGACTTGCATTTTAATCTTACGTAAAGCTCAAAGTTATTCCGTCACTTTCTCAAAGCGACACTTTTAATCTTTTTCTCTAGATTATATGTTTCACCTAGATATCGAAGCTTTACCCATCTCATTTTATACGAAAAGGTCTAAGGAAGCAATGCACATTTTTTCAAAGTGTGCATTTTGAACAAATGTCTTACTCTCTTTGCATATACAATAGTATAATATTGATAAAAATGTTTCTATTCATATATTTATTTTAAAGTATGAAAAGTGTCGCATAGAATAAAAGACGAGTGCTGAAACGAATTTTAAGTTAATAAAATGCATTCATCAGATTTATATATTACTCGCATTCACTTACAATATTATTATTGTTTGTATAAAAATGTTTATTGCTACAGTTTTAATGTTTCATGTCATTTGTATTAACACAATTATATTAAAATATTAAAATACTACCGTTGGGCAATGCACTTTGTTTTGTCTGTTTTAATTGATTAACTGACTCTGCTAAATACTCCGAGTCATTTTCATCGTGCACAACATTATAAATTGCCGAGAGTAACTCCAAAACAACCAAAAAAATAACTGTTCTCTCGTGCTTAAATGAATCCGTAGTCCTTGTGCACAATCTCTTAAATATACGTATATACGTGTAAGTACAATAACAATACGTAGGTATAGTCCTGCATGTACGCAAGCGCCACGCAGGAATTAATTCTGTTGACATTTCACGCTTACAATAGAGTTTTTTTACAGACGCCACGAGCCCCAGCAGCAGAAGCAGCGTCAATTAGGCGACTCACACCACTCAGTTCATTCAAGATTAAAAAGGAAGAATTCATAAAAGAAGAACAGCTCGGACGTACGCGCGCACATTCAAACAAAGTTTATATATACATATTGTCGTGACGTACACCAACTATATACCTATATATATAGGCGGGCGCGTGGCACATGCGCAGCGATAAAGAAAAATCGGAAAATACGCCGCCACGGGGACGATCCCGCCGACTAGGTATCGTCTTACCAAATTGATTAATCCAATCCAAGGCGGCGGCTCAGAGAATTATATTCCTAGAGCGTAATTTATACGAAGCTGCAGCTGCTCGCATTTCCCACCGCTACATACTTATAATATGTGTATACGGGAAATTGGAACTTCCTTGATACCCCGATGTGTAATATTAAGTGACTATACTTGGTGTACGTTTAAATAATGTATACAGATCTTGTTTACGAAAGATCTGAGAAATTAAGGCGACACACACTAGCGGCGCGCGCGCTGTCGTTTTCTTTATCTTTTCACGAGTTCACGAGTTCAAGTGATGCTGATCATTACTCATTGTCAAAATGTAGGCAGGACATCGAAATTGTAATCCATTCTGATGATCCATAGCTTGGGAGCTGCGTTTTTCGAGCTACGACTTTAACTACATACTGAGAGAAACAATGTCTTGCATTAAAATGATTTGAATATAGCCAATTGAATATTTATTTATTATTAATGAATCACATATGCACTTGTCAAAATGCGCTACGACACGTAGTTTTAGAAAACTATAATTATAATTACTTTGTATAAACGTAACTGAGATACGACAAGGTTTTTCACAAGTTATATAATAAAAAAATCAAAAACAATGTAGTGCGCTACTAATTGTGCAATAGATTATTATAAATATGATTATAGTAATAATTATAAGGCTAATTTCGAAAAAAAAAGAATAGGCTATTACACGATTTAATGTTTCATTATCTAATTTATTATTTGCCAAGGTTATCTTGGCTCGTTATTTTTTAAAAGCCAAACTGAACTTAAATAATAAATTTTAACATTTTTCAACTCGTTTTAGGATTTAGACTAATATTTAAAGCTATATTTATGTAAAAGGGTCTGATGTCTTTCAATCATCAGTTACCTTATTAATTAATAATAATTTAACAAAATATACAAGTATTTCACTCGTTATTAATGAGAGATAATTATTATTAAATCTTTTGTGCACAACTTTTTAAATACAAGTTACACTGTATTTATTAAATAAAATTACATCTTTGAAAGAAAAACATTAAACAATTATAAAATATGCTCATGTAGGTAATGAGGATACATAAAAAAGAAAACTATTAATATATAGAATGTTGTTACTTGTTTAAAAGAATCGCTGTGAGTTACTTCTTTGTGTATTTCCAAACTGACTAAAAGTAAAATTGTTATTGCCTGAAAGTGTAACAAACGATTAACTAAGATTTGAGTAATAGCTAAGAATAAACAATTGAATCGTACCTAATTGCTCTTGTGATTTTGATTGCACAGCATCATTGTTAGAGCTTGCATTGACTGGCTGTTGCTGCTGCTGTGCCGTATGTTGCTGAACTCTCGTGTCACTAGCCAGCGGTGAGCAGAATTTCGCCAGCATTTTGTCATAATCAATATCTCCTTCGTCGGAATTCAAATCAGAATCTGTAAATTAATGTTACGTCAGATTTGTAATATACAAATTAATATAAATAAAAAATTATAATAATCTGCAAGAGACGTAATATAATATCTATAGTATTGGAATAATTATCCGCGATACGACTCTCCTCTGTAATGAAAAGTATAATAATGTTTGGTGCATCGCAATATACCTGCATACAAACGCCTTGCCAATTCGAAGCTACCCCCAGGCTCGGTAATCTCGCTGCCCAAGATAGCCGATATGTTGTCACCGGGATACATGTTCCGGTCTCGCGAGTGCATCACCATCGACATCATACTGGTGTCTGGGATATTTGTACCATTAACAGCAAAAATTGGCGTTATATTTCCGAACGATTGTTCGTTCATTGGGATATTGTCGTGGCTTGGTGATGAATTCACTGGCTGATTCTCAAAGTGCTTCGACTGCGTGATCATGTTGGACGGTAACTGATCCTGCAGACTAATTGGCCCTGCGTGAACATTGGCTGGTGCTGCTCCTTTATGTGTCATCTATAATTTTTTATGCGCAATTGAGATCGTCATTGAATTTAGAGAACTAGATTGCAGTGATCATCTTTTAGTATAAAAAAATAGAACCAATAGTCGACCGATTACCATAATTATTTCGTTACTAATTATTTTGATCGCAGTCATAAAGTAATCTTTAACAAGAATGAATTTACAGAGAAACTTATTCATTCTATTCATGAAATTAATCTATATATCCGAAATTATTTTAAGCTGTATAATTATCTATATGTTTATATATGTGTGGATTATATTCGTGTTTATCAACTCTTAACTTTGACGAAAATATATTGAATGTACTGTAGTTCCAGATCACACTACTTTAAATACTATATACGATAATAGTACTCAATTTTATGTATATCTGGCATAGAATACATGTATAAATCTGTACCTGGAATTGCATAAAGTTCGAAAAGTTCACGCGTTCGAACGACTTGACTTGCGGTGTATTAGCTTGTGGTAGTCTCGACAAGTCTTTGTTAAAATTAACGAAATCCGATGACTGTGCCTGATCCTGCGACGAGCGCTTCACCATCTTCACTGGCGTGGGTATCGGACGCTCTCCGTTTCTGGCCGGGCTGACCTTTCCTATGCGTTGATTATCATTGTTTGAGAAACTAGAACCTCCTGCTGCACTATCCATGCCTGCTTGACTTTGATTCACTAAAATATCATATTCAATTATACTTGATTGTAGTTAGAAAAAAGAGCTTTAAAAGAATAAAATACTGAACAGTATTATAAATATTCTCTTATATAGGCATATAAATATGAAAAAATTAAAATACAATGTATATACTTCGCTTCATCGGTGTTTTTCTCTCACTTGACTGTTGGCTTTCTAATTGATTTGCTTGATTCAACTTCTTAGTTGCCTGCGAATAAAATGTTTCATAAATTAATTTGTATAAATGAAAAGGATTCAAATACATGTCTCATGAAACTAATTGAATATATATAATAATTACAAAAGGATTGATCTTTAAATTTTTATCTTCTTCATTTCTTCGGTCACAGGTTTTTATTGTTAACGATTGATTCTGTTGCCTTTGATCTTCTGTATTAAATGTATTCGTAACATGATTAGAATTCATTCTGCTTTTATGTTTATTAGCTTGCTCGAGATTCTGTTTTTTTAACAATTGACTTGACCGACTTATTTTTTCTTTAAAATGCACTTTTTTGTCTTTTGGATTCATTTGCTCAGAGTTATGCATTTTTGGTGGCTCATTAGATTGATTGATAGATTCCGCGTCATCTACGTCCATCGTTTCCGAAGCTGGATGGTTTTCTTGACTTTCGAAATCTGAAACATATGTTATACATACTACTGTTAATACAGCCAACTCAAAAAGATAGCTAAATTATTTAATTTCGTTATAATTCATATTTTTAGAAAGAATTCAAGCTGAAATTCTTTGTAAAAAAAATACTTTACTTGAACTGTTTGATGGCTGGGAATCGTTTTTATTTGGCGTGTTTGAATTACATGACGGTACTTCCATTTGGTCATCGGTATTCATGTATTCTTGTTCTAGCATGTAGGAATTTACTGAAACCGTATCTAAAATGTATATATAAAAATTAAGTAATAATAAATGCAGCAAAGATGTATAAATACATTTTTATTTTACGAATTCATTTAATGAAAAAGAAATTTTAAAATTATAATTTATGATTTCCAGCAGGATGTTTAGCTAAATTTAGCTGGCACTTTGATAAGTGAATTTGAAATTGTAAAACATACACGCACCAGCGTTGCAATTGTTTTTATTCCTGTTAATAATGAAGCGAGATAAATCTATTTGCGGAAGTTGTTGAGATTTTATCGATGTTTCTTTCAAAGTGGACCTCAAGCAGTCGATTTCAACGGCTTGCCGTTTTAAATTCTGTATCTTTGTAAAGAAATATACTAATGAAACAAAATCAAAAAAAAAAATTGTCTAAAAATACATCTATAAAAATGTTCAACCTCTGATTGTAATTCCCGTTCTTTCATTTTAAGATTGTTTATTTTATGCATTAGCTCATAGCAGCATTGCGCCCTTTTCTTATGTTCTATGTACAATTTCGCGAATTGAATTATTTGAAGCTGCTCTTTTCTTTTTTCAATATCGTTTTTCATTCGTATGATGCGTTTCATTTCTTGTATCTTGTAGAGTATTAACTTGTTTTGAATATCTATTTTTAAAAATTTTAGTTCTGCCTTTTGCCTCTCTTTAGCTAATGGTAATTGTTCATACTCTTCCTGTATAGTATAAACAGAAAACGGACAACTAGAGATCGATTTGTAATAAAATTATAATTTTAAAGAGGATAATAACTATAAATGAATAAAAGAATAAAGAGTTAATTATAACAATTAAAAAATGAATTATACTTAAAACTAGATCAGAAATTTTAAAAATGCATTAAGTATATATGTTATTACTGAGTTTTAATTTATCTTTCTTATGAAAAAAGTTATACAATGTTCTCAATCATTGTCTAGCGTTTCTGAACAACTATATCTAGAGTAATATACAGTATCAAACCTTATAAAATTTACACAATTTATCAAACCTTATAAGCAGCCCATATTTTTTGTTGTTCACTTAGCATACTTTCGTACTTGTTTATTATAGCTAATTGTTTTGCTGATTCACTATCTTCCATTTTTTCAGTTAGTTGAAGCTGCTTGCTAATGATTTTCTCGTATTCATCCAATCTAAAGGATATACAAATAAATAATCGAATTTATAGGAAACGCGTAAGTATGTTCGCATAATATAGGTGTAGCAAATGCTGCAAATTCTTATAAAGAATACCTGTCTAAAATAAGAAGCTGTGTAGTTTCTCTGTTCTTAGCTTCATTTATTTTTGCTTTAAGATCTCGTCTAGTTATAAGCTCCTCTCTGATTTTCATTTTTATGTTCTTAATTTTATCCTCATAAACTAAAGAGTGTTATATAATACAGAATAGTTTGCTTATTAAGCTAAATGAAAAAATAATTATAAAAATATCGTGTTCGTGAATTACACTACTCACTAATAATTTGTTCTGAAATTTGTGCATCACTCCAAAAATCCATTTTTAGCCTTATTAATACAGCTTAATATTATTAATATACTCTTATATCTTTACACGTATGTACACAGTTTATCATTTATTTAAATATAAAATTATTGACAGAAATCGCAAACAATTCATACACCTGACGATACGTAAAATTCCACAAATACGTAATCTGAATATCCTGAATCGCAAAGAAATACCTACTTCTTAAAATTAATAACGAATATTTTTTTAAAAATACGACTGCATAAATCAAATGGAAAACTAAAAATTAGTCCGATGTCCAAAAGCGTTCAATTTTTTTATTGAATTACGTAAAATTATTCAGCATTTCATTAAAGGTGAAAAATATTTTACTCAAGTAATTCGATAATAGAACTAAAATTACGATCAAGTTTATTAAAATTATTTCTAAAAAATATCGTTAAAATATGTCCATTACCAAATATGCGAATAAAAAATTACAATAGTTTTACCTAACTTTATACTATTATTTATACGCATATGCACAAAAACGAAAATATTTGTAATTGATTAAATTAGCCTATTTGATTACCATCTAACAATAGCTTTTAACTTTTTTTAATAGGCACAGTACTGACTTACCGAGAAGTAAGTAGTAATATAAATAAGTATATTATACACCTTTTTTAAATCGCATATTATTTTTTAAAGTGTCGATAATTCAGAGTACTTTTATATCTGTTATAGATGGCAGCAGTAAATAGTCAGAATTCAGAAATTATTATAAAATTTTGCATTCGAGAACGGCAGCTGCGTGCAAATAAACGATTCTCGAGATTCCGTGAATTTACGCGGGGGTTTCAAGCAAGTTTGTAAACAATATTTTGTTCCGCACAGTTAATAATGAACAGTTGAACATCGTAAAGACTTGTGTTATTTACGATATTAAGCTTGCATGAAGTAATATTATTAGTAGACTTTGTGTGCACCGGACAAAGCAAAAGTGAAATTGTAAAACATGAAGTGAGTCTCTGCTACACATGCATATACTATCAAGAGTATATGAGATGATTCGTGAAATAAAATCTGAATAAATAGCAATGTTCTCAACGAAGAAGCAGCTGATAAAGAAGACCGGGCAACATGAAATCGGACGCCTTGATTATCTACAGCAGTTAGTAACTGAATATACTTAAAGCAACCAAGTCTCAGGGTAAGCATTGAGTTCTATTTTGATAAGATAGAAATTCTTTCTAAAAAAAACGAAAAAAGCCAGTTCATTTATAAATATATATATATATATATATCAATGGTTCTGAAACTTTATTGGTTATAATATCGTAATATAATAAATTTATTTAGATGAAAAAGAGCAAGTATTAGCAAACTTAGCAAACTTTGCATATGATCCAGTGAATAATGATTATCTTTGGCGGCTAAAAATCTTGGACCGATTCTCTGGTTCATTAGAAGAGAGTAATGCAAAACTGGTTTCGTTTGGAATTGGTGGAATCTGTAACATTTGTTTGGGTAAGTTTATTTATATTAATTTTTAATGAATATATAACTGCATACTTATTATCTTATTTATTAACAGAGCCATTGAGTAAACAATATATATTGCGACATAATGGAGTTCAAATAATTTCAACACTTTTATCAAGGAGTGAAGAATCCAGAGTTTTATCATCTATTACAACTTTAATACATTTAGAAACTCCAGAATCAAAGAAAGATATTACTTCAGCAGAAAATATTGAACGCATGCTAGAATTTTCTAAAAGTTCAAATGCTCGACTTAAAAATCTAGCAAGAATATTTTTAAAAAAGCTTTGTGGAATTGTTCCTCCAGACATAGAACCAGTTGCAAACATAATTGAATGTACTGATACTGAAGGGTATACGAGTTCACGAACAAGTACAATCACAAGCAAGGCTGCAAGTGAAGCTACTATAGAAAGTACTAGCATAAGTTGCATTGCAAGTTCAAGTACAATTACAAGTCAATTTCCATCTGCAAGTACAAGTAAAGAACCTTTTTAAAATATCTTTTGTCATTGCAAAACCATGAAACGAGCAAAAATGTTTCGTACTATGCTTGCATCGGCAAAAAAATATTGCACAAAAGTTTCCTCAGGTTCAACTACAACTGGAAATCTAGAAAACCTCAAAATTGGAAATCGAGTGTCTATACAAAGAACAGTAACTGAAGATGATGTTCTTGGTTTTGCAAAATTGACCAATGATTACAATCCCATACACATTCAATCAACAAGGAACATTGTTCATGGGGCATTTTTAAATGGTCTATTATCTGGCATCCTTGGAACAAAATTACCTGGCCCTGGTACAGTCGTTGTAGAGCAAATAATACGTTATCCAAAACCTTGTTACGTTGGTGATATCGTTGAAATTTCAGTTGAAATTACATCTGTAAGAAAAATAGTGAAATGCAAATACACCTGCATAGCAAACTCTGACAGAATAGTCATGGAAGGGGAAGCTAAATTGGTGACAAATGCAGCCAAAACTAAAAAAATTATTTTTACGAAATAAGTTATTAATATATAAGACTTCATTTTTATGGGTTATGTTATGAAACTTTATTTGATTTAAGATTGCATTAATAAAAGTGTACATATAAAAGTAGGTCTTGCAATACATGTGAATGTGAACATTACGTCAGACATTTAGAATTTTGCACATCCAGCATTTTCGTTTTCATGTGTATTGATTCCATCGTTAATTTCACAAACATTTGTAAGAGGATAAAGCAAGAAAGTAGAAACATATGAACCAGTTATACTCGACTTACCAAAGCTGCAACATTCTTGAAGGAAGTGCAGTGAGTACATTTTTATTATTATTTAATTTACAGTAAAAAACTTATTAATTTAGTTCAAAAATCATATATATCTTTAGAAGTTTTTTTAAAATTATAAATAATAATAAACTGTGATTTATACTAACATTATTAACGTATTATTAAACTATTAATAATTTTTGTTTTAAATTATCTTACTTAATAAATTTGAAAAATAAAGTCTCCTGTAAATAAGCACAGAGTGCACATCATAAAACTTTTATGTTACTGTTTCATTTTTAGGCAAAGATGTTTTCAACCTTTTTCATCCTTCTATTAACATCATTAGCTTCTGCTCTTGATGACAATTCAATAACAGAAAGCAGTTCTTCTACAATAATGATGACTGAATCTCCAATTCCTTCTTCAACGACAGAAAATCCTGTAATTGCTTGTACCTGTGGAGTATTTTTAAGTGGGCAATTTAGGAAAGGCAGCAAAGAACCGCCAAAAGGAAACCCTGCTCTTCTTCATGAACAATCTGATACGTTTCCTTGCACTAATATCGGCAACAAGATGTGCACTAATAAATGTCTAGATGTTGTAAGTAGCATTTCCATTATATATTTAAAAGTTTTTACGTACTTATGATAAACCAATAATTTAATAGAAATATTTATTAAAAATAAATTAATTGAATTTAAAATAAAAATTATTAAATAAAAATTCTGATTGATTCATTTAATGTAAATGCAAATAATATTTATTAGGTATTCAAGAATAATAAATTATTGTCAGAAGTTTTTAGCATAAAAAAAAATTCACAATAACAATTTTATCATTAAAAATTCAATAATTTTAAAATAAGTCTGGGACTAAAATTTTAATGCAGTTTATAATATATTTTATTATACACAGTCATAAATATATTGTATTATTTCAGATTGTAAAGCATTTACCAAACAGTCCAAGTATTCTTTGTGGATCTATTGATAGGGATTGTCACAAAGAAAGAGTAAGTAGTTTATTTATTTGATATTTTAAATTTACAAAAGCAATATACTATTTCTTGCAATAAATATAAATCACAAGTAAAATACATCCAAATATATTTAGTATAAATAATGATTTGTAACGATGTCAGTGTAGTAATTTAAAAATCTTATCCCGGCAATAAAAAATGTATTTATGTATTCTACACTTATTCCACAAATTTATTTGCTAAAAAAAAGTAAAATTCAATGAGCACTCTATTACTCCAATTATAGATTGCTGATCTTTCTCTTTTAGTCATATTGCAAATACACATAACTAATACATGTATATTCTATATTTGCAGGCATATTTATTCGTGAAAAACTGCAAAGACGTTTGGATAAACACGAACCTGTCTGCCGGACGTGAATACTGCTGTAAGGATGGCCTTCCGTACAAGTGTCCCCTCTTAAGCTGAGTCCTCTCTACCTAGGATAAATATTATTATTTTTTATACTGTTAGTAAACCTAAGACTCGATAAATATACGTATATAATAATAAAAAAAAAATAGATCTCTTATCAAATATTTTTTTAATTATTCTTTAATCTTGACATAATAACAGTTTTTAGTTGCTGCATAATAGTCATCGGTATCAATTTTTAGTGAGCAAATGTTATTTATATATAAATTTTGGTAACTTTTATGTGTTAATCTCATTTTGTCGTAGCAGACCGTGTTAATTTCTTTTATCACGAATATAATATGTTTTATAACTAAGTGCGTAAAACTCGACTTTACATGCCTGTTTAGCGTGCGTAAAGTACCCATTTTTTTCGTTCGTGAAAAAACAAACTGGTTGCTTAACCCACACTAAACAGGCATCTAGAGTCGAGTTTTATGGACTCACTTATAAAAAATATGGTTCGACACATGTGCGCGAAGCAGGTGAACCTCACCCGGATGTATTGTCACCCTCGCTTCGCTCGGGCGACAAATTACGCCCGTGCCATAATCGCCTGCTTTACGCACTAGAACCGAAATATATTATTGTAAAATTCAAATCATAACAGAATTTTTTTTAAAGCATGGATCTAGATATATATGTTTCGCGGTTCTACTTCTTAATCTATCAAACAGAATGCTCATTCCATCCATACGTACATAAAACTCATTGATTCGAATCACAATAGAAAAACAATCGATCGATCAAAAAGAACGCAGGCACCAAAATCAAGACAAGAAAGGAAAAAAATCAACTCAGCAAAAGAGCTCGTCGGCTTCATGTGGCATCTGAAATTTTTGCTATAGCACTTAAACCATGTTAAAGAAATACGCCCCGCTCCAAAAGAACCCCCTCTAATTTTAGCCCGCATCGAACATCCAAGAATACTGAGAGAGAGAAAGAACTCCGCTCTGGCTATCGGCTACATCATCGTGTCGCTCCACGGCACACGCGCCGCTGCTGCCTGCATTTAGACCGAGCGAAAAAGGCAGAGACTCGGATTTTTGTTGTAACACTGTGTGCAGTGTGCGCGCGCGCGTGTGGCCGTCGCCGTCGCCTACCGCGTTAAAAACAAAAAGCAGACACACAGAAACCAGTGGCTTCCGACAGCTACGACTTCAGGATCTATACCGATGGATGCCGACTGCAGTGCGAGTAGCTTTTGGCGCGCGTAAAAGATGTGGGTCAAGTTCGTAAAAAATGTGCGCGCTACGCGATTTTATCAAGGATGAACGGGGGTGAAGAGGAGGAGGGCCTCTGTGCACGGATGGGTATATTTTTAAACCGCGGAACACTTGGCACATCGTCGGGCCCCTTCCTGACTAATATTCCTTTCGCCCGTTACGATCATGGTTGTTTTATGGACTTGCTGAGCAAGACTCTCTTGTGCGACTATTGCGACGATTCTATTCTGTTACTGCCTTTGGTGTAACTGCATGCGACGATTCGATTCTCGCTCGCCGCGGTCGCGCTTGGATTTTGAGGTACCTCTACTATACTCTTCGTCTGTTCACGGCGCGCTTTGTAATTTCTATAAGCGTCGACGAAAATAACGTGTGTCTTGTGGCTCTCGCTGCGCCGCGTCTGCTTAGAGCTGTGTATATGTGTGTGTGTGTGAGTATGAACAACGAGTTATATAGCGTTTCTAGTGTCTGCTGGGAGAATTTGTTTCATTCAGTCGTTTTAAAAAATTGCCTGCTATAGCGTAATAGTTCGTAGCCAATCGTGAATCGGCCGATCGGCCCATATTTTATTTCACATACGAAGTACAAATTCTTGCAACGTGTGCATAATACTTACTGTTGTTTTTGTGTATACATCTTGGCTGGATTGTTCTTGTAGTTTCATCAATTTAATTGTGTCATCGAGTTTTCTTTAGGCGACGATAACAATCTGTGAATGTTATTGAAAGCAATTAGTCGATTGTGTCGTGTGATAAATCGTATATTGACAGAGATTTGATATTGTGACGTGATGCTGTAATTCGATTTGTACTTTCATACTCTGTTTTGATATTATGAGCAATAAAGGATATTTACAATAAAGCAAGTGTACTTTTATAATGATGAAAAACAAGTTAGAAAACCACCAATTTTTCAAAAGTTTAAAATCGAAATAATTTTAGGAGCCAACTATAAATTGTATAAGAAAAGTCCGTAAATGACGCTTTAAAAATTTCTATTTGTCTTATAAGAAAGATTAAAGTTGGTTTATTTCACGATTGGTATGAACTGCGTCGTAGTATACCTAATTACATCAACCATTAGTTTCTTTAAATTTGATGATACTAATAGTGATAATTTTCTATTTCTTTCTTCTCGTTCGATATGTATATTTTATAAAAACATCCTTAAACTCGTCGATAAAAACTAATTAGTTTTCGTACTCTTATAAAATTTTAGATGAATGAGTGAAAAGAACGTAGAATATCAAAATTTATCAGTTTACATAATATTGTAATTTTATTATTCCATTACGATGACATAACGGAATAAAATCATCCCTTTTTTACTATATCTATACACTATACATTCGAATGGAACAGTGTTCATTACACATATTCTAATTTCACATACCATTGGTCTTTTATCAACATATTATACAATACGGTAAACATTGCAAAAAAAAACGACTAATAATTAAAAACAGGTATAAAATTACAGAAGCAATGGCTGGATAATAAAAATCCTTATTGCAGTTTCAACAATCGCAAGCCGTTTAAGGCATTAACAAAGCAAAAAGTCTCTGCTCGCAAACTTGCAAATAAACAATCCGCAATGCTCTGAGATAGATCAGCTCTCCTTTTAAAAGACTCTCAATCGAATCTCGAGGTGCGGAGCGAATAGAAAAAAAAACGACAAAAAGAAAGACAAAAGGGCGAGAATATGTGCGCGCGTCTGTTGGCGTGTCCGCTGTGCTCGCAGCCGGGTTTCTTGACCCTGGATGCCTTGCGCGCCGGTCTCGTGAGCGTGGCGACGCGTCCTATCGCCTGTCCGGTCTGCGACGAAGTCCTACTCGGCATAGACAAGCTCACCATCCATCTGTTCGGTCACACCATCAGTCCTGCCAATGCCGTAGTCGGTGGTGGCAGCGAACCCGCCAAGATCATCGAGGTCACGTCCAACAACTCCGGCAACATACAAGCGATCGTCCGCAACGCCCAGAGCCAAATACCCTTACAGTCGTGGAGCGTAATCGAGGCTGGTAACAAGCGAAACGAGGACAGTAACAGGGATAGTAACAGTACCGCCACGGCGGGCGAGATATTCATACCGATCAACGAGATCGAGAACTTTAGGAATCTGACGGCTGTCAAGGATGTCAATGGAGTCGTGCCTGTGAATAACAGTCAGGTATGGATGACGAATCATTATGTATAATGCATTCGTGGATTTACTCGCGTTTAACTATTTCGCATTGTATAGATTCAGAACGGTGGAGATATAAAGGGACCTAGTCAAGTGATTTTTCTACAAAACGTCGGGACGCAGCCTGAGGTATACACGGCGAATCTGATCACTCCGACGTTGACGACGGAACACCAGGAACCAATGACCCCGGTAATTTATCAGACACGTTTAGCGACAGCGAGAAATGCCGAGGCCAAATCAATGGATCAGCAGCCCTGCATGCAGAAGAGCAGCGTTAAGGAACATAAAGCAGCCGAGGTAGTGCCTGTTAATGGGATCTCTAAGAACCCCGGCAAGAATACTCGGAATTCACGGGTGAGAAAGGTTTTGTCTTTTGTTAGGTGTTATCCATTGGTAATGAGTATTTGGCCTTTGTATATATATGTAAAAATTGCAAGTGTATTGTTATAAAATATATTTTAAGAAAATGCAATAGTTTAGATTATAAGTAGAAAAGCGTTTACGAGTTGAATTGCAAACCAACTAAAAGGAATTCTTTAACGTGCAGCTAAAAATATAATAAAAATAATGTGCAGCGTAGATTTGAACACAAAAAATTGCTTTAGCTGTAGCATCGTACGCCATTAAATATTACAAGTAGTTCAAAGCTTATTTTTCTGCCAATAATTCTGAATCTGTTTATATCTTAACAAGTGCACTGTTCCGTATTAGCAAGCACAGAATTCATGGGTCGACACTGCACCTACCGAGCCAAAGTCATCCAAATATCCTCCTTCGCACACGGACAGACTAGCCGAACTGGTGAAAAATGCTCAGATCACCCCCTCGCCGTTGGGCAACTTTCACAAGTCCTTCGATTGCTCGAAGCCCGCTCCAGAGCCACCCATGAAACCCAGCATCAAATCAACTAGAATACTCTCGGCCAGCGAGAAAACCGAACGCTGCAACATCTGTGGCTTTCACTTTCCCGACCGCAACATTCTGATATTGCACAAACAGCTCGTCCACATGATTCAGGAGAAAGACACGAATCGAGCGCCCGAAGACCTGATGAAAAATTATCCGTGTCACCTATGCTCCAAAGTCTTTAAGATGAGGGGCAGTCTTATGGTGCACATGAGGGTAGCTCATCCTGGATTTAATACGTCCGCCGCATCTAAAGGTAAAGGGGCTTCCTTTTTTGTTTCACGGCAATAACTGTATTTTGAGTGATATATATCGATACAGCATTGTGTATAGATTTGAAAATAAGATTTTACATTTCATCAAAGCATATTAAGATTCATTGCCAAAATTCTGATGTAATTGTTTTTATTAAAATATTGCGCGAATATTAAATATTATATAGGAAACTTTGTACGAAAATTTTATTAAATTTGCTTAATTCAATTTAGAACCTGTGCCACAAAAAGAGCCAACGATTGAGGCGCCAAAGGAAAAGGAAAAGGGCAAAGAAGCGCCTGCAAATAACGAACCTGAACCTGGTTTCAACTGTCCAACCTGTGGAAAAAACTTTAAAAAGGTATGTTTCAATTTCACTGTTTATTAGCATTTATATTTATTTCATACTACTTTGAATAATTCGTATACCTAATTTTTAACTATTTGTGAAGCGATTTGTAATTTATAATATTACATAACAAAATAAAATATGTTCCATTCCATAAAAGTAAGAGCTTCATAAAATCATGACACTAATAGGTAAATGTCATGGAAATAGTGACACAATTAATGTTTATACTATTTCCCATAGGAACAGCACGTGACCCAGCATCTAAAAATCCATGAAGGGAAACAATGGGAATGCGAAATATGCAGTAAAATGTTCACGACCAAGTACTTTCTCAAAAAGCATAAACGCCTTCACTCCGGGGAAATGCCCTATAAATGCGCAATATGTGACAAAACGTTTACGTTCCAACAGTCTTATCACAAGCATAAGCTTTATCATAAGGATGACAAGCCGCATGCTTGTACTACTTGCGGACGTTCATTCAAGGAACTTTCCACACTGCACAATCACGAAAGGATTCACACGGGAGAGAAGCCATTTGCCTGCGAAACGTGTGGTACGATGATTACAACGACCCCTGCTTTGTCATTTGCTGCTTTATTTTTTACTAAGGACTGTGTCGCCCCGTGTTTTATCGTTTTCAGTTCCTACTAACATTTTCAAAGTGCAAATATTTGCAACTCAATGTTTTAACTATAAGTAATGACGATTGTGGTAAGTATTAATCTCTTGATATTCTTCTGAATATTTGGTATACTAAAATTCAATATTTGTTTGAGGAAAAAATAATTATTAAGATTATAGCTAGCTGTGACTAGTAAATATCTCAATTGAATTTTATTATACTTTATGGTTAATTGTAATTAAACATTTATACAAGATAGCTTATTTAAATCAAGTAATTCTTATACCTTTAGGAAAATGTTTCCGACAACGAGTGTCATATTTGGTACATCGTCGTATTCATACTGGAGCAATGCCGTATAAATGTACAGCTTGTGGAAAAAACTTTAGATACAAGGTAATTGTTTTGTATTTCGTGATTACTTAAATGAAAACCCAATCTACTTCATTTATGTCGAATTACGTAACTAAACCATAAATAAATAAATATAATTTTGGCATATTGAAAATAATGATGAAGAAAAATTAAGTTATCACATACACTCGCGAAGGTGTCACGGTCCTTCGTGCACATACGTAATAATATAAAAAAATAAATTATTTTTAGTATAAGATTAAAAATAAGTATAGAAAGTAAAATCTTATTAATTTGTCAATTATTATATTTGTATAATTAAATTTGTTTATAAAGGTTAGTCAAAGAACTCATAAATGTTCTCTACAAGCAGCTGACACAGCTGCACAGCAACCAGACAGTTCTGATGAAGTAGAAGCATCTGAAATGAAGGAAACGCAAGACTCCTCTTCACAAGATGAACAAAGCATGGACGAGCCTGTCACAAAAGAAGAAAATCAATACGTTTTTGTTTTGAATGAAGAAGGGCAACATGTTTTAAAAAGAAAGATAGATGTAGAAAAAGAAGATGCTCAAAATATGAATAAAAGTAACCCTGAGCAAGATAAAGAAAATACAAGTGAAAGTAGTGAATTTATTCTCAATATTTGGAATGAAGGCACATCAAACACAATGGAGTACAAAGAAAGTAGTTGTAGAACCGATGACATCATTTCAAATGCATTAAAACATGCAAAGATGTGGGACGAATCATCTGATATTAATGGCGATTCTCGAATTTCTGATAATAGCATTTCAAAGCAATTTACCGTTAAAGAATTAAATAATGAATTCACAAGTAACCTCTGGAATCAAGCATCACCCAGTGATGAATCAAATCAAAACAATCCAGATAAAACCAGTGTTTTCTTTTCTATGGGAATACCTTTAGAAAATGAAATATCCTCTCCTTCAGCAGAAATGCAACATTTACGGTTGAATTCACCGGTTGGCAACCAAGAAAATTCAATAGAAGTTAATGACTGTTTTCCACCGATGAGCAACAACGTGCATGCCGTCCAAGTAGAAGATAATGATTTGGAAAAAAGTTTTAACGAAGATAACGTTAATCTAGCGACACTTCAAACTATCAATGAAGAATCTTTAAAAGAATTGTTAAACAGCATTGCTGATAAGTAGATTATCTTCGTTTTTTAGTTAGTATTGTAAATGTTAAATGTATAATAATTCTTGTGATTTTTTTATTTTGTTTTATTTTAATAATAATTGTGATACCATGCTCTTGATACAGTATGCTTTAACATTGCAATGTGACTTATAAATTTTAGATTTTTTGTATAAAGTTAATACTTATTACTATTAATAAAATTTAATTTATTGATATCTATACATACTCTATAAGTTTGTATTTATTGATTACTCACAGTATCATAATTTGATAAATATTCAAATTAAATTTTGAGCAATAACTTACAGATATAGACTCTAAATATCAGAATCAAGGAAATAAAAAATATAAAAAGTGATTCAGTACAAAGTACTTAAATCACAGTAATTTGATTCAAGTGCTTTGTAAACTTATTTGTCGAATCAATGTTAATTATAAAATGTATATTAGTGGACCACCTACATTTTGAATATTTTTTAATTAAAATCGAAATTTATATGATTGATTAGAAATTTTTTTCGCGTGTGATGAATGTACTGGTGAAGAAAAAGTAATCTATAGTGTCTACTAAAACTTCTGTAACATATTAATTAAAAAAAAAAAAATGATAAGTATAAAGATAAATCGGATTTAAAAAAGGAACTTGTGATAATTTTTGGAGTACGTATATGTATAATTTGATGTACTATATAAATAATAAAGGTTTTGATTCTGCTATGTTATATCGAATATAAACTTACAATATTTTTATTTTAAACTTTTAAATTTTTTGAAGAAACAAATATTTATAAAATCTTTACTTAATACATAAAATGAATAACATATTAAAAATCTTATCGGATGCTACGAGCTTCATCGAGACAGCGCAAGCACTCGTGTAACAGGCGCAAGGACAACGAGTAAGCTTCAAGTCGGGGTCAATGCCTCTGATCTCAGGGGGGACCAAATCGCTCCTCCCTTTCTGCTCGGCTTCTTCTCGATCCTCCCATTATACATCTCTCCAGGACTTTTTTCTGATCAGTTTACTACTATAGTGCTGCACATAATGAATAGCTCCATTTACATTTTAAATATAGAAAAACTTATGCATATTAATACTGCATGTATGTTTAATAAAATTACCGATGTTTAATTTATCGTATTGAAGACTTATAATGTTCACTGTGCATAACATATACACATTAAAATTTCGATTAACTTCTTTAAAGAATTAACATTTTCTTATAACTTACGATGTTGATCCTAGACTGTACTTACTTTAAAGTAAAATGATTATAAAATTGTTCAAGTAAAAATACCAGCACATGTTTTAAATTGTAAAAATGTAGGTATTTATTTTGATCGTATCAACTTATTACACAGCGCGATATGCGTATGTATATATACTTATACATATAGGTATATATATATATGTAAGTAGCTCATACATCGTTCAACTTATAAATATATAATATTTAAAAGTATGTATAAAAAAATTAATTTATTACTTTTTTAAAATAAATTATTTTCGGAAAAATATAATTTTTTCTTTCTTTTTAATAGTAGATTCTAGATTAAGAAATAAAAAAATGTATGGTACGGTATATCAGGTATTAACCATATTATGTTTATTATTTATAAATCCCCGCGGGTTGTAGCTAGCTGCAGAAATTTACTTTATCATTCATTGGCAATCTTCTGATATGACTATATATCTTTATAATATAATAAGAATAATATGCTATGCATTATCTTGTAAAGAGAATTAAAAATAACAGTTTCATAATATTTTTTTGTGCCTTTTATTGAATAAAAAGAAATGTATTTAATGCACTTAAATATATTAGTTGTGAGGCATAGTTCACAAATTCTTTTGAAAAAGTAAAATTAATCCTTTCATTATCAAGATTAATAAATGATGACCTTATTTTAATTGAATACTATTCAGTCCTAATGCTTATGAAACAAATGTATAAAAATATTTATATTGAATAAATATATTTAAAAAGTATTCCTAATTATTTTACAATTTTCGACTATTGTACAGGCTTTTTGTGCTCAAATGAATTAAGATGAATTTAACAAAATTATTTTATTAATTTAATTTGGATTACATTTTCATGAAATCCTAGATTACGCGATGTCTTAATTTTACGAATATTACGAAAATTTAACATTTAATTATTTATTTTTAAAATCCATTGAATAAAGATTCTACCCAACAAAGGAGAATAACGATCGTTACTCTTGATGTTACTCGTCCCCGTATATTATTCTTTTCAACGTTTTCTTTATTATCGATTATTTGATTGAGAAAGCAAAAGAAACAGTATATAAATTCAATCTACAGCTATAGGGAATTAACATTGTAAAAAATAAATCTTTTTGAAATTAAATTTCTACTCTTTCATTATAAAATAGCTGCTGCATCAATAAACACGATTCGAAGGGGGCGCTGCGGTATATGTACGGAATTAACAGATGGAAAAAGAGTAGATA
>UELV01135182.1:0-13622 GCA_900490015.1 Megastigmus stigmatizans | reverse complement strand
AGCACTGTATACATCGTGTAGGTCGCGCGAGTAAACACGCACCGGCGTGTTTACTTCGGAGACAAGGCGAGTCTTCGGATATAGCCGAGCTATACACGCGGCGAGTCGAATATAATATTCGCCGGAATATTATATTCGGAAAATAAAATATTCGAACGTTCGTAACGTTCGACGTTCGTTCGATTCTCACTCGGTACTTTTTGAATTCGAATTGAAGTATACGCGTTCGACGGTGTCGACCGGCGCGCACACACTAACACCTCGCGGGATTCTTGTATTTATTTTTCTGTGGACGAATAAACGTCTAACTTTTTATACCCCTGAATTGCTGACCCGGATACCGCCACTCTCCACGGGACTTACAGCCGATTGCCGCAAGTCATACGCTGAGCGGCCGAGCCCGGCGAGGAGAGCCGGTGGTGCGTGTGTGAGAATACACACGCACACGTAGACACACCGAGATAAAAGTTAGAGCACGGAGCTCTCACGTTGCAACAGGCCGCGGCAACTCGTGGTGTGAGTTGCCGTCGGGCGTGCTCGGTACGCCCCGGGGTGAGTACTTGCCGAGTAGTCACTCCCCCAAAATACCCTGTTACATAACTTAAAGAAAACGGTGCATTTGAATTTTTTATTGTTAATAACGATTGAATTGTTTATAATAATTATTTACGTGATTGCTTTGTGACTGGCGAAGCTCGCTGTCTGTGGGATTCGGTATCAAAATCCACGCGTGATATAATACATACAGTATCTCAAATTTGCAAGCTCTACTCATCGATAATTACGCCCCTGCGTCCCAACGTTAGCGGGCACGAGCTTCGCGCGTCACAAAAATATCGCTCCGGCTTTCTCAGTTGCAGAGCATATACGGGTTCTCAACCCTTTTTAATCAATGGGGCGAATTAGGGTCTCCGTAGGGTATAAATAAAACACTAGGGTTTAATATCAAAAACTAAGCTCAACAAGTATGTTCTGTTTCATTTCTGGCGGTACAGTGGCCGACGTGCTAGTGCACGTGGGTTCCGCGATACATATAATTTGCCGGCGCTCGTTTATTCGCGCGAGGAATCGTCCACCTGTCTGCGCTTCATCTGGTCGCGCTTCTGTCGCGCGAAACGATAGAGGGAAAGGACTGATCAACCAGTCCACTAATTCAATCTAGCCCGTTTCGAGTTTCCCTTTTGGGCTGTCGGATCGACCGTCGATTTCTCGTCTCCGTCGCGACAGAGACCGAGTGAGAGAGAGAGAGAGGAGAAACACGGCGCACGTGGCCTCCTAAATAAGTGCACTTGCATTTAGCAGCGCTACGCAGTATTTTCGGTTGGCGTGCGTCAGCCTCGTCGTTGAAGTCGGGTGGCCGGGTGATTTTGGAGGCGCGAGTAATCCTATGGGTTGGCTCCTGGACGGCGTCTTTCTCTCTCCCCCTCTGAACGTCGGCGGAGATGGCTGGCGGCTTCCTTGGTCGGCGGATTCCTCCGGTTCGGGGAATCCACATCACGGCTCCGCTGCTGCCTCGTGGCACCCTCCTTGTCCGCACTCAATCTCCGCGGATAGTCGCGCTTTCCTTTGTGTGGCGATGGCGACGCTCTTTCGCGTGGACTCGCGGCTGCGAGCTTCCGGCTTCCTCCTTCTGCTTTCCGCGAGTCCGATCACGGCTCGCGACCGCTCTCTCTGCCGGCCTGCGCAACAAGACCAAGCGCTCGCTCCTTTGTCGAGCTCCTTGCTCCGGTTCCTCCTTCTCCTAATTTTTGGAGCTTTTCTCGCGCTCTCTCTCTTGCCGCAGCGCGACTCTATTCTCTCTTTACTCTCTCTCTGTCTCTTGCATGCCGTTGCGTTTACCACGGTTCGTCATGTGTCGGGCCGTCTCGTTATTTGTCGTTGTTCGTCTTGTTCGTGTGTCGTGTGTGTCGCGTCTCCTGACGCTTCCTCACGTTAAAAAATTTTATATTAATTCTGGCTATACCATTGGATTCTACTTACAACTTAACATCGAATGAAACCTGCTGCCCTTTTATTTTTCTATCCAGTTCCGAATAAACTAATTCGCAAAGTAGTGCGTTGGGGCTGTGTTACTCTGTATTGCTACAAATTTGCTAAATGCATCAATTATTATCAATATATATTTCATACCAGCAATTGAAGTCGGTAATGGCCCATAGAAACCTATTGAGTGTAAATCACCTGGTCTCTGTAGAACGATTGTTTGCATTGGAGCTGCTGATGGTCTTGTCGATATTTTATTTTTCTGACATAAATCACAAGTCGATACTAAACTTGAAATTTTATGTCGAATGTTTTTTATATAAAAATCTTCTTCAATCATTTTTTGTAGTTTTCTTGCTTCTATGTGACCATAAATTTCATGCTATACTATTATCAATTGAGTTGCAATCTTTTCAGGCAACACCAGCAGAAAATAATTTAAATAATTCCTCTTGTATAATAAATTATCTTCAATGTAAAATTTTAATTCATCCTTTTTAATCTCCTTCATGACTTCCAATTCATTCGTTGTGTTTTCAAAAATTTTGCATATATTTTCATCTTCTTGAAGTATTTTTATATTTTTTAACATTCCTCCTAGTTCTTTACTAATAGGATTCTTCTTTGAAGCCGAAATAACAATTTCTCCTGGCTTTATTCTTGCTTTTGGATGAAAATCCGGATGCCTTGTTAATAAGTCCGGTACCAAATTTTCTTTGCCTTTCACGTATTCAATTTCTAAATCAAAATCCTGTATAGCTAATATCCACATTTTTATTCTTGTACTTGTAAATCTACAGTTAAATAAAAATATCAATGCTTGATGATCCGTTTTTACTTGGTTTTTCGCATTTCTCAAATACGTATCTTGTTTTACAAGGCTAAATACTACTGCAAGCAGTTCTTTTTAAGTAGTAAAATATGATAATTCATTCGCTTTTAATGTGCGACTAACGAACGTAATAACCATTTCTTCACCTTTTTCATTTATTTGCGACAATACTGCTCCTATAGCACAATCACTTGCATCTGTTCGCAGTATATATGGCTTATTAGGATTTGGATGAGACAAAATAATATTCTTTATAGATAAACATTTAACTTTATCAAATGTTTTTTGTTCTTTTTCCCCCCATTCCCATTTTATATCGCTCTTTAATAGACTCGTTAGAGGCATAATTGCGTCTGAAAAATTATTAGCGATTTTTGCATAGAAATTTACTAATCCTAGAAATCCTTTTAATTGTCTTACGTTCTTTGGACGTGGAAAATTTTTTATTAAATCAACCTTATTTTCTTGAGCTTCTTATTCCTTCTGTAGATAATATAAATTCTAGAAATTCCACTTCTTTTCTCAAAAATTTTGATTTTTTGAAATTTAAAGTAAAGTTTTGTTCTTTTAATCTTCTGAATAATCCTTCCAGGTGTTTTAAATGCTGATCTCCTGAATTTGAAACGCATAACAAATCATCCACAAAATTTATATTATCCCCACTGCCTCTCATTGCGAAATCCAATCCTCTTATTAAAGCTGCAGTGCTTACGCTCGTACCAAACGGGCATACGTCAAACTCATACACCTGACCTTCATGCATAAAGGCTATGTACTGCTTGCTTTCTTCACTAAGAGGAATCTGCCAAAAACTACTAGTCAGATCCAAACGTGACATTATTTTTATTTTATCGCAAATCTGCAATAACTCTTCAATGTTTCTAGGTGACTCATGATCTGTTATTAATCTTTTGTTTAATTCTCTTGCATCTAAGCACACTCTCACAGAATCATCCTTTTATATAACAATCATCAATGGGCTTATGTATTGACTATCTGATTTTCTTATAATTTTCCAATCTAACATTTTTTGAATTTCCTCTCACTCTTACTCTATGATTTAAAGGAATCGGATATGGCTTAACAAAAAATGGTGATTTATCTTTTACTTTTAATATATATTCGTATGACTCTAACCTTCCAGGCTTCTTATAAAAAATTTCTCTATATTTCCATATCATATTTTCTAATTTGTCTAATAATTCTTTATTTTCTTTATTTTTATTTTCATTCAATTTTTCTTTTATCTCCTCCCTTTTTAATTTATAAGGGTCTTCTTCTTCTCTTTCTTTCATATTTTGCACAATACCTCTTTGGGATTTACATGAACTTTTTATATATTCTGGTAGTGCTGGATATGCATCTTTCTCTCTTTGTGCGATAGGATGCATTCCATTCTCACTCCAATTTTCATCTATATCCTCCTCCATCATTTCTAATTCACGATATTCAATCCCATAGACTCATTAGTTAAATTTGATATGAAAGCTTATTTATTCTTATATTTTATTTTATTTTAATCACCTCATGATTTACGTCGATTACAAATCCGAATTCTTTTTGGGCATCTATACCTAAAACTCAATCTCTTGAAAGTTTTGGAATTACCAAAAATGTTAGATTTTTCTTTATTTCGCTAATTTACGATTTATAAAACTCTTCTGAAATACAAGTGACTTAATTTCCTGTATCTATTAACGCTTTTACGGGAATATCATGTAACTTTATCGTGATTTCAGAACATTTGATTATTTCTGCCTTTGTTTCTTTTTCATTCTCTTCCAGCAAATCACCTCGAGGATCCTCAAATATACTTAATATTTTCTTTGGAGTTGCATCCGGACTCATAAAATTTTTAGAGGCATCCAAGGCGCTTGATACAACTACTTGGTATTTCCCAAATTCGGGGGAATTGGCTTTACATCTGCCGTAGTTATCATCTCATACTCCCTCAATTCAGCCCTTGATTTTTCAGGTCTACCTATGTTTCTCACTTCGCTTGGCTGATTATTTGTTTTATATGTTTGTCTTTCACATTTGTCCATTCTCATTCCTGTATCTATTATAATTATTTCGACTATAATTATTCGAGTAATTCTGATTTGAATTATTATTCTCACATCTATTCTGCCTATTATAATTATAATGATTTTGTTGACCAGGATTTCTTTGAGTATATTCTCGTTGATTTCGATTCTGCATATTTTTTGACATTCCTGGTTTATTTATACTAGTTTGTCCGTCTTATTGATGATTAGTTCCGGCGTTTTGTCCTTTATTGATATTACTTGCTGCAAATCTTGATTTTTTATTCACAAATCGTCTTTCTCTTCTGATTTCTGTATCCTTGCAAGCTAATAAATTTAAAAACGTCTCCCTATACTCAATTCTTGATGTTTTCACAGCAAATCTAATATCCAAGTTATGATGGTTTGCCAGTTTCCTAATTAACTCATTCTCATCATATTTTCCCACGTCCTGTGCCAAGCTTAATAATTCTGTTGTATATTCTAGCCGAGTTAATTTTCCATTTGAAGAATATATTTCTGAATCAATCTTCCTCATTATTTCGTCAGTAATTGTTTCATTCCAATATCGCTCCTTAAATTTCTTTTCAAAATCCTCGAAGCTAAATATTGCTGACTCCATAATGTCCCGCCAAGTCCTGGCACTTCCTTCCAAAGAGGTTGACAAAGTATATTTTAATTCATTTAAGCTCATATCTTCTGCTTCCATGCAATTTTTAATTTATTTTAAAAATCTCATAGGCTTCTCCGAGCCATTTCCCGTATATACTGGAGCTTTTATTTTTCTTCTTGATAATATCGAAGTCGTAGTAGTGTTTGTTGTAGCATGTAGATTTCCCATCACAGAATCCCTTAAATTAGATTCTTTTTCTTTTTCCTGGAAAATTGGAGATAGCGATTGGTTCCTTGTTGAAGCTCTCGCTTGGATATTGTCCTCCTCATTGAACCTTACTTGAGACGATCTAGAGTTTCTTAAAATTTTCTCTTTTAAATTGTTTAACTCTTCTTCATTTTTTTCATTCTACTTTATTAACTCCTTTTTCTCACTATTTAATTGGTCTAATTTTTTAAATAATTTTCCTATATCCTCATCATCTTTTTCAAATCTATTATCGAAATCTCTCATCGTTAACCCCATTTCACTTATTTTCTTTTCATTCTTCTCATTTACTTGTTTTAAAATTTTTATTTCTTCCTTTAGAGTAGATCCTCCTCCAAAAAATTTATCACATCACTAGCTGATTCCGATATTTTCTTTTCATGTATAGTTAAATAATTTTCAAACTTTTCTTGAACTAATCTTTCTATCTTGTTATCCCAGCTATCTGTCATCGAAGATTCTTTAGTACGAATACATTCTACCATTTTCTTCTTTATTTCATTATCTTCCAGATTTTTTTCTAACTCTAAATTTATTGTTTTAAAAATCTCTGATACCTCTTTAAATTTGTTATCCATTATATCTTTAAATTCTTTTATCTGATCTCTTCTTTTTAAATCTAAATTCTTTTCAACATTAGTTATTTTTAAAACGCAATCTTCTTGTCCTATTTGTAACGATCCTATATTTTCCATTAAACTCTTATTCTGATCATTTATCTCTTTAAAATTGTTCTCCTGCTTTTTCTCCATTTTTTCCAATCTAATTTCATTTTGCTCAACGTACACTAATAAGTCCGATATATTATTATGTACTTCTTCTTGCCATCTTTGTACCTGGTTTTCATTGGTACTTGCTACCATTCCATCTAAGTTTTCTGGAACGTTTACTTCTCTAAATGTCCTCTCCAGATTCGCCATAGCCTCCTCTTTATCTCTTTTATTTATTAAAGAATATCTCTTCATTCTGGTATTTACCATTTTATTTCTATTTATTCTTTTTTAAGTTATCCCCTTTTCCCGAGGTCCTACGTGGATAAAACTTATCTCAATCGATAGTGTATTTAATTTGTTGAATAAAGCACCTTTCTCCTTGGGACCCGTACCTCGCTTATTTTTCGAAATATTAGAAATTTACTATTCGAATTCTTCCAATCGAATAATCTCGAAAAATCAGTTTTTTTTTCTTTTTTTTTTTGAAGATATCTCCTTATCCCGTAAGTCCTACGTCGATGAGACCTACCTCAATCGATGGAGCATTTCATTAGCTAAATGAAGTACCTCATCCTGTTCGGACCCGTATCTCGCTTATTTTCCGAAATACTGAAAATATACTATTCACAAAAAAAATCTATTTATTTTTTCCTCTATAATTGCTTCCTCCTCAAAACCGCTGTATTTTCCATAAGTCACACAGTTATTTAAGTTAGAAACAATTAGCATTTATTTATTTAATTAATATTCTTTTTTTTTTTGCAAGATTTTATTTACCTTTTCTCTATAATTTATTCAATTGTTTTATTTCTCCAAAGAATAGTTATATTTGCCATTAGTCACATAACCATCCTTGTAAAAAATTGTTCAGCCTCTCCTCATCTATGTTTCATAAATGTGCTCCTTTATTATAAGTCAGGATCACACATTTACAATACATCAAACGAGCAGAAACCTATTTCACAATTGAATATCCTATAATTCTATTTTCTCCTTCTACAGGATAAATTTCTCCCCATTCCATGATCGTGTGCTTCGTTCCTGGACACATATTTTTTTTTTTTTTTTTTCAATGAAATAACGTGGAAAATTTTTTTTCTCTAATCACCTATACACTTCCGTCTTTTCCCTCAAATTTTTTTTTTTCCTCAATGTCCCTGTTCGGGCGCCATTGAAATGTATTTGTTCTCTTCAAGAAACAAATATTATATATATTTTTTATTTTTATGTATAAGGAACCATTGAGGAGTATGAAGGTTTATTCAAAAGAAAAAGAGAGGTGATTATTTTAATGTACGAATGCTTTATTCTCAGAAATCCTAACTACGTTTCCTGCAGATCCTGCAGACGCAATCACCACCAATGTTTAGTATAAGTCACAAAGATGGTAATCCTCTGCCAGATAGCGGAGCGTCTGGCTCTGAAAAGTCTCGCGACCGTACTGATCCTAGTTGCCAAATCAATTCAGCAGATCAGCTCGGTCTTGAGTCGATTCGAGCCGCCTACCATTTATCAAGAGTAGGGATACCTCCCTCTACTTTTCCATTGACTCCTTAGTCATTTGCGCACACGCATACTTACTTACTCATCTATTTACACCTTATGTACATACATTGATATTTATTTTTATCTATTTTCGCATCTTTCACCTTGTGCGGATATCCATACCTCGCACCTTTCTTATTTTCTTTTTTATTTATTTCATCCTAATCATTTATTTCATTATTCAATTTAATCATTCATTACTTTAATTATTATTTATAATTACTCAATAAATCAATTAATCAGGTTATCATAAAACGTTCTTTAGAAAATTTGTGTCTTCTATTCTATTAAGCGTGTTTTTATGGTAAAAAATGTTCATCATCTCAGAAAACTCTATTTGAATTAGTTACTCTCTCTGTCAATAATCTTAACATCATCAAAATTGATCGTATGTTCGGTGGTATACGCATGTATGGCAAGAGCTGATCTTTCCGAATTTTTTTTTACGTCACGTTTGTGCTCGGCTCTACGCTTTTTTAGTTTTCTCTTGCTCATACCTATGTATTTACAATCACAATCATTGCAACCAATCTTATAAACAATGTTATTTGTGTCTAATGGATCTAAGCTATCTTTACCAAGTCTTATCATATTGTTAAGTTTATTGATGTTTTTATTTGTACTAGTAATGTCATGCTTACGTAAAATATTATTAATGTCAAATTTTTTATGTATGGCGAAACTATTTTATTTTTAGAAAGTAATTGGTTATTATTATTGCTCGGAATATTATTTTTAACATTGGTGATAGACATTATTCTTTTTTTAATATCTTTGTTTATGAAGTGCATGGGATAATTGTTGGCTAAAAGAAATTTCTTAATTGATGCCAACATTATCCTCTACCCATCCATCCATCCATCCATCGATTGGTATATAAGGAAGCTAAACGCTTTTCATTTCAGTCCCTGAGGAGGAGCCGGAGCGGGCTCGAAACGTCGGGCATTTTTGGGTGGTGGAGGGCGGTCAGATTGTCCTTTACTAATAAATGTTTTGTCAGGTTTAAATATAATTTTCTTTCAGATTCTGCGGGGGTGATTTTAAACAAGAACAATCTGATTACCCATTAATATTGATTGACTGTAAGACCGATAGAAAAATCTTTGTCAGTTTATAGTAGATTACAGTCGATATAAGTAATATTTCTTAATGTTTAAGTAATAAACTTTTAACTTTTTGAAAAAAATGCTAAGAACAAAAACTGCTTAGAGTTCATCAAAGAACACAATAGAATTTTTTCAGAATTTTTCTTGAATTTTTTTTAATTTATAAAAAACTCGAGTAAAGATTTTTTCAAAATTTTCTCCAAAAATTCTGAAAAAATTCTATTGTGTTCTTTGATGAATTTTAAACACTTTTTATTAATTGAAATTAATTTGTATATTAATTAATATACAAATACTATTTATGAATAACTTTAAAATTTATTTTCTATTTTAAATATGTTTTTAACAATTATACAAATTTTGTATTTATCTATTTACATGCTTCTTAAGTTTTGCTTTATCCAATAATTCTTTAGAATCTGATATGTTTTTATCATCTTATATTTATAAGTCTTTTATATTTAAACTATTTAATACAATATCTCGTTATATATACAAAACAATATCAATATCTTTGACTATAACATAACCAAAATTTTTTAAACTGATATTAACTTAACAGATATTGAAGAATGATAATTAAAAACATTAGGTTTGGATGTATTTCAAAATAAAAATAAAATACATCGTCACTCTGCGCTACATCAAGATGCCTAAGTTATGCATTATTTTCTTTCCATTATTCTTTTTTATTATTTTTTGCTCTTTGTCATTTTTACTTTTTCCCATTGAAATTCTCGGAAGTACTTTTTTTATGCCTAAAAGAGGCTCATAAAGTAAATTTCTCTGCAGCTTATGCGAAAGAACATTATAGGCTTTTTAATGCCTTACTTTATTTGGTCACGACGGATACCGTGGGCCTCGACGAGCTCGGCGACTTCTATTCTGGCTGCCCAATGGATAACATCTCTTCGAGACTCTTCCGCGCCGCGTAGTTACGATGTTTCATTCCGCGTAAAAGTTCCTTTAAATTCGTGAAAAAGTGATGGCACCCGTGCCTTTTTGTTGGTAACGCTCGTTCGTTAAGAATTTATAGTTGATTAAATTTGTTTAATTATAAATTATAAAAGTTGGAATTTACCTACCCCGCCTTTCCGGGCTGGTACCTGATTAAAATCGTTCTGATACGATCAGAAGCTACAAGATAGAAGGATTTGCCTTACGCGGTTTATCAATTTTAATGTAAGGGAGCTTACACCTATAATTTTTTTTACATTAAATCACGTTAAACAAAAAAATTATAATAATTAGTAAGATTTCCACATAATATTCTAAAAGTATGTTGAATTCCTGACAAAATGAGCTTCAGTAAAAGTCTTTATGTCCATTTTATCTTATGTTATGTCAGTTTCAAAAATTTGGCTTTGGCGTAATCTACAGGTCCAATGAATTGATCAATTTTGATATAATTGGTCTTAAATTGTTTGTAATTGATGTCATTATGGTATGAAGAGTTATATAAATTAAAATTTTTTCATTAAATAATTAAATGAGTTCAAAACTGCATAAATTCATAAAATTACTTCAATTTTTTATAAAATTATGCAGTTTTAAAATTTATTGAATTATTTAATCAAAAAATTTTAGTTTATACAGTTCTTCGCACCATAAAGACATTATTTATGAACAATTTAAGACAAATCCCATAAAAATTGATTAATCCGTTGGACTTGTAGGTTACGCCAAACCTGAAAATTTCATGTTTTCCAGAAAACAGCTTTAAAGATGAATGAACCGTACATCAATAAATGTTCACTTTTCTTCTTAAAAACTTCTTCTTTAACCGAAAATATAAAAAATATGTTAATTATGTTAACACTTTTTAAATTATTGAATAAATAACATACCTTGAGTTCCCTGTTGACGAGTTGAATGACAAATGACTGGAAAACTTTAATCATTCCTGTCCTATTTACATATTTATAAATACTGTGAAATAACTGTTGCTACAACATTACAAACAATTCTTTGCCTCTCTTGATCTCTGGGTGTAGACACTGGACCTGCAACTAAAAGAAAAGATTATTTTTTACAAAGTATTTTTTCTTACAAGAAATAAATCTTATTTTATTAATAAATGGGTTTTTACTTATCTGACAAAATCTAGTTGCATCCATTTCTCACTCATCGCCAATTAATTCAATGCCTTCACTGAAAATTGCAGTAAATAAACAATTACTATTTCACCTTACTATACTGGAGCTAACCCTAACAATCCAGCATCACTAAGCAGAATGATTAGAGGCATTTGGTATCACAAGGCTTTCACTGATGAATTTCCACAACACCAATTCTGTCTAATTGGTAGAAACTTTTGGTATAGAGCCAGCGAGCTGTAACTCTGAACAGTTTACACGAATTTCACCATAAAAACACACTTACACGAGCAGTTCTCGATACCATTAGACCAGTTTTTACAAAAATGTCATCTATTTCTCTCTTGACCCGTTTGGTGGGCAGACACAGAACTCAAACGAGTCTTTTCAACATTTTGTGAAAATTCTATACAAACCCATTTTTGTCAGCCTTGACCCATTGAAGCTGGGAATAAATGTTCTTGAGTCAGTCTCCTTGCTCTTCTTGCCTCCAGAGAATCGGCAAGCATCTTTCACTCAGCATGAACTTTTATAACCACTGGTTTGCACCCAACGAATACAAGAGTGTCCAGGCATGATTTCGAACACATTCATAATCTTCTAAAAACTGGTTCTTCCATCATAATATATTGTAACATATTATTAAACCAATTTTTAAAACATTCAATCCACTAAAAGAAGTTTTTGGAAGAAGTTTCCACACAAAGCTATTAAAACTCATAGTTATTTTGGTTAGAACTATTTTTTATAAATAAATAGATGAAAGTTTATCTATCTATTCAATTACGAATTCACGAACTCACGATCGATGTACGATTATAATTGTAGTTTAATTAAAAAAAGGTAAATATTTACCTATGAGAGTTAACCTCAAACTAGCTGCCAAAGTGTCAACTAAATGAAAACTTAGATGCATCTGAATGTATAATACACATATAATATACCTAGAAGCAGCCACTGTAATTTATAACACGGAACAGATTATAACCCACATAGCACGAAACGTTGGAGAAAAGTTTCTAGAATGTTTCTTTGGAACTTAGAAACGATTCTCTGAAAGTGGAAGAAACGTTTCAGAAACGTTGCAGAAACCTTGAAATGTCCGCTTTTGGTGTCTCAGGATACGTTTTAGAAACGTTTGTAAAATATTTCTTATACGTATGTGAATTATAAAGTTCCTATGTCACGTTGCAGAAACGTTGCAGAAACGGTTCACGTGAAACCTTGAAATGAAAACCTTTAAAATCGACGAATAAATTTCCCCATGGGTCGTATTATCCGGATAGTAACACCTTAAATTCGCACCACGACCCTTTTTAAAATAATTTAAGCACATTTCTTTCAAGGTTTTACGGGAAACGTTTCTGCAACATTGCCAAAGAAACTTTATAATGAATATACATATAAGAACCATTTTACAAGGTTTCTACAACGTTTCTGAAACGTTTCTTCCACTTTCAGAGAATCGTTTCAAAGTTTCCAAAAAAACGTTTTAGAAACGTTTCTCCAACGTTTCGTGCTATGTGGGAAGGAATAAACACGACACATCTATAAGCATGTCCATGGCCTTTATACATTGGACAATAATATTTTTCACGAATGTCGAGCATAGCTTATGCTTGAAGCGCATTTAAATCTAATATACACTATAGCTGTGCTCGTTGCACCAGCAACTCGAATTTAGCTCAAACTGCATATACTACTATATACAAAATAAATGCAGTGGCCATTAATTATAATATTAAATTTATTTCTTTTCGGGATTCCTGTGTTACGTCCGGAAGGGACATAAATAATTATTTATTTAAATTATATATAGTGTAACGTGGCGGATTTTCGCACGTTTATCGCACGAATTGAAATATTAAAAATGCCTTAAAAGTTAATATAAGCAGCCAGAAGGGTCGTCCCTCCACCTCTCGTCTCGGACCGTTTTATATTGAGCGTTTATTTATTATTTTTATTTTTTATTTTATGCCTACGCAAATACGCGTCGATGAGCGCCGGGACCTTCCTTCAGGGTCAAGAGACACCAACAGAAGATCCCGCTGCAACCTCCAGGATGCGCTGCTCCGTCGCTCAGAACATCTACATGTTGCAGATGCCTAAGTTACGCATTCTTATTTTTTTATCTCTCTTTTTGCCTCTGCCTCCATGTTATTATTACTTTTCTCTTTTATAACTCTCTTAAAAGCCCCGTTTTTCACCTCAAAAAAGGGGCTTCCAAAATATTTTCTTGCAGTTTATGCAAGAGAGCATTATAGGCTTTCTAATGCCTTGCTCTTCTTGCCTACGAATTTTAATTCGCACATCTGCGGAAAATTCCATTGAATATTGCCTGCTGGCACATAGTAGCCCCAGTATCGAATTGGAATATTTTAAAATTCCAACATTATGGAAAATTCCACAAAAGATACTTGCAGTGCCTGTGCTTAGAGCA
>UELV01135166.1:0-11187 GCA_900490015.1 Megastigmus stigmatizans | reverse complement strand
ACCACCAGCATTCCTTTTTCCGCGCTTTATATTTTTCTGTTTAGCCATAAATTAAGCTTAAGTGTAACACCGAGCGATCGCAGATCGAGAAAGAAAGAAAGCAATGCCTATGGGAAAATGTGACGTTCAAAAAATACAAATCTTATATCCGAGGAAAACTCAACGTCTGGTCGCGATAACGAACGCTCTGCTAGGGCCATAAAAATCAACACAGCTGCAAGCGATTATCAACAGCCTATCCGGTATATACATAAACAAATATGTAAAGATTCCGTGGCAAACCAAATCCGCGATAGCCGTCGCTAAGTCCAAGCATAAGGAATAAACAGAGCATCAATATTGTAAACCTAACTATTTCTTTTTTATTAATAATTTTGAACTTCAATATTAAACTATAACATAGCACTCGTTTCTGTGCAAGTGGATATGTATGCTCTGTTTATATGTATTACATCTTAAGGAAAGCATGATAAACCAAAAATATACGTTTTACAATTAATTGATTATTGTTATCTAAATATCTAATATTATTATATTTATATTTCTACTAATATATTTCTTTCTTACTATTATATTTCTTTTTATAAATATAGTATTTCTAAAATAATTATATTCTTTTTATACAATGTCTCATTTGCACTAAACATTAATAAGCGTTATGATGTACTCTTCTGTCATATATTGTGCTTTACTAAAATAACCAAATATTTACGTTGTATTTCGCATAAGTTTATCATTGTACAGAAACTAATTATTGCTATTGTTTTTTATTATGTTTCCAATAATAAAAACAATACAAATAATTTAAATTTTTACATATTTCAATCTTTTACTCATTTGAATAGCATACGTTTACTGTTATTATTATTATGATGATAACTTTTAATCAATGATTGGTTTCTCTTTTTTTTATTCAACGATTATATAATTACCTATAAAATTGTAATTTAACCAACTATAATTAACAAAGAATAATGCAATGCGTAAAACTTAATCGTAGCGACATCGGTGGAAAAACATAGAAAGCAACTTTAGACTCCACCTTCAAGAGACGCCCAAGGGACTCAGACCCATCCAATCAAGGACCCGGAAAATTAGGAAAACGCCAAAAAGGAGAGAAGAAAGCCTGCCCTTGACATTGCTACTCTAATCAGCGCTCAACACCACCACTCTCTGGCTGACCCAATCACGCCCACCCAACTACAAGGTAGGTCATCGTTCTTTAAAAAGTGCATGCATCTCGCTGAAAAGTCAGTAGAGATTCTGGAGTCCACTCCAGAACTCGAAACTGTGAAATTCGAACACTCTCTTCAGCAACCAGATGCGCCAGCAGCACTCTTCTCAGCAACCACACCAACCACATCATCTCAGCAATTAGACGGACTAGTACAATTATATAAAAGTTCGCGTCTATAAGTTTATTTTTTACTAGTTTATTTTTATTGCAACACAGGGATAAGTAACAACAGAGGTAACAAGAATAAATCAAAAAGTGAGTACTATATACAAACAATTATTACTTTCCCCTACCCTTTATACACACACACTCTCACTCGCACACACAAAACATTCTTGAATAGATTCAGGACTCAATTAACGTTGAGATCGCTGGATTAATTTAAGCACATTCCGATCTTCGTTCAGGGGCAAATTGCTCGCTGGGCGAATAAGGAATTCATTCCGATCTTCGTTCAGGGGCAAATAGCTCGCTGGGCGAATAAGGAGACACGCACACACACATTATAGATTTTGTTCAGGAGCAAATATCTCGCTGGGCAAAACATATAAACACACGAACACTCACACTCAAACAGTTAAAAATTAAAACACGCCTTATACAGAGTCCCAAGCTATTAGGCGAAAGCTTAGGCTTAAAAACAATTAAACAATTGTGCGTTGCTACCGACGTAACACCACCAATACTTGTGACCGTTATTTATCGCCCACCCTAAACAGCTTCGAATAATGATCCTGATTTCCTCAGTTCTCTGAGAGACCTTAGTGGTAACTACAGCCAGAAGATGATTATGGGAAATCTGAATGCAGATCTGTTATCGACTAGTGGTGATTCAGAGTTCGTTCAGCGATTAGTTGACGAACTGTCAGTTAAGATCATCCAGCACGGCCCGACGCATCATACTGATATATCTCAGATATGGGTTGACGTAATGCTTGTAGGCGATAACGATACGGTACTCGACTGTGGGAATAGTCTGGCGCCTTTTCGTAGCAGGCATAATATCATTGACGCTACCATTGATATTCATGTTGTGTCTCCTCGTAAAGAGACTTTCAGCTTTCGAAGCTACAGTAAGATAAATTCGACTGAGCTTAATGAGTTTGTGTAGCTGCGATTGGTCGACTTTTTTCACAAGTACCTTAGAGTCTAACTTCGACATAAATGAGGCGCTTGAATGTCTGAGCGTCAATCTATTGGAGGCTATTAATGGATTTGCTCCATTGAAAACTGTGACTCCACGTAGAAGGAAACCCCCATGGATTGGCGCGGAGCTTCAGCTACTGATCAACAAAAAGTACAAATGAACCGGGAGTACCGTGCTCCTGGATGAATTTCTTCTTTTACATAACGAAGTCGAGATGCGTATGGATCAAGAGCGTACCTCCTATAGGAACGATATGTGGAAGGAAATGCGTAATCTTGACCTCTTACCTAAAAGCAAGGAGGAGTTGCATGGTGTCACCCCGGAGGAGCTGAACTCACGCTTTGCGGGTGTATCCGTCGTACCCAACAAGAATTTAGATAACGTAATGGATATTATATAGTCCGCATCTGATGATGGTTTTTCTTTTCGACCCGATTCATTACCATATGTAGTTCTCGCCATATCTCATTTTTCATCACAGGCAAGGGGTGCGGATAACATACCGCAGAGTGTTGTAGTGAAGTCCTTGCCAGTGTTGAAGAATTATATAGTTCGTTTATTCAACACCTCCTTTGCTCAGGGGATCTTTCCGGGTACCTGGAGGAAGGCACACTTAGTCGCTTTAAAAAAGATTTCTGCTCCATCCTTAGTTTCGGACTTCCGTCCCATCGCCCTAGTGTGTTTTCTTTCTAAGGTGCTCGAGAAGATTGCACACTCTCAAATTGCCACCTATCTCTCCAGGACCGACATACTCGATCCTTTTCAGGCAGGGTTTAGACAACATCGCAGTACTCAGACAGCCCTGCTTAAATTGACTGACAACATTCGTATAGGCATTGATCGAATGATGATCACCTTGCTGTTGCTCTTCGACTTCAACAAGGCATTCGACATTATCTCTCCTTCGAGACTGTTGAACAAACTGCGTGATCTCGGGTTCCCGAGGTCTGCACTCCTGTGGATTAAATCGTATTTACAAGGCCGTACTCAATGCGTTTTATCTAAAAATGTTCTTCTTTTTGGATTGAGACAAATTTAGGTGTACCACAGGGGTCGGTCCTCGGGCCTTCGCTCTTCAGTCTCTATATCAATGACCTTAAAGACCTCTTTGATCGTGAGGTGGTCGAGCATATTCTATATGCCGATGACCTCCAGATTTACCTGCAAGTTCCTGCGGGTGAACTTCTGGAGGGCATAGCTCTCACCTACGATCTTCTTTGATAAAGACCAAGAAAGGATTAAATTTTCCCTAGCCGAAACAGGCACGGAATTTATCTGCGGCTACCAGGTAATAAAAACCGAACAACCAAGGCTATATTTACTAGAAACGAAAAATAGAAACTCGTTCGCAACCAGAACAAATTTGGATACCTCGGAGATCTCACTATCTATTTATTTTAATACAAAATTCGTAACATTGATTCAGTCTTTGAACCAGGAACTCAAGGGACTCTACAAAGACATAATACTCCATTGATGCCTGATTCAACAACAAAACTTGTTGAATTCATTGTCACTTGCCTATAGCGAACCGGACTTGTTTGCAATGAAAGTAATGAATGAAAGAGGACATACCGCTATACCGGCAGGAGAGGTGGCACACATTATACAGTGCCAAGTTATCAAGTGCAAACCAAGAAGAACTGAACTTTGTTACGCGGAATTACCGGTAATATGCGTCAATCAAGAATATTTTATAAAACCAAGGACAAGGATCTTGATAGACCAAGGGACACCAAAGGAATGCAACACGATTCTAAATTCTCTCTTTGAATTACAGGTACGCTGGTGGTAATATACCCCAGGAATAGCAGAAGCAAGAACGCCGCAAAAATTATCCGTTTTTTCCGACGTGGAAACAGCTAAGCGTAAGAGACACAATTGATGACGCCATCTATAGTCAAACAGGCCATGACAGACTTCACCACCACGCCAACTATCCGCACGAGAAAACGGCTCTCCTATATGAAGTGGTACGAAGAATTAGTACAAATGGGGAAAATATAGCAAATTTCGAAAAAATTTTAATGAAGGACCAGATGTCAAACTTCATCAAATCGCATCTCGCCGAGTGGTGGGATGGCTTCCAAAGATACGGATCCGTCTCAGCAGGCATCTTGATGATCTTCATAATCATTGAAGTTGTTAAAATGATCCTAGACACAGTAATACACGGATATACTCTCTACAGAGTATACGGATGCAGCAGGAATTTAGAATTCATACTATATGCTAAAATAGTATGCCAGCTGGAAATTCTGCAGGAAGCCAGCAGTGAAATACGATAAATATAGTTAATAACCGTAAAAATGCAAAAAAAAAAAACTATTGAAAAGTTAATTAGACACGTTATTTATGAATTCTACATAGAATTTAGACAATTTTAAATAAAATCCTAGTTTTTTTTAAATATGAATATTTCTGTATTTATCAAATAAGCCTGAGATTTTTCTATTAATAACATATTTGGAATGAGCAAATTAAAAGGAATCGTATGCTGTGCAATTTTTTTTCAATTTATCCAAATTTAAATGGTTGATGATAGACTAGGCTCGGTTCACTCATGTGAAGCAGCCATTACTCCACTGACCTATGCTTACGGTGCCTTTTGCACTTGAAAATGGAAAGTTAGTTGATAAGAGAATCAACGTAAATATATAGTGGTAACAACGAATATTTCTGAATATAGTAATAGTTTTGAACTGGAAATAGGCCAGTCGAGTAATGGCTGCTTCATATCAGTGGACTGAGCTTCGTAGAACTTTTAACCCTTTCAATTAGATATATGTACGTAACGCAATTTTATGGGACTTTTTTGAGTACGTAACACCAGTTTATGGAATATTATCTAGTTTCTGGGATAGAAAAGTTTCGGGGACCCAGAAAATTTTTGCATGTGTCGCTAGTTTCTGGGATCCCAGACAACGTCTGTTGCAGTTTCTGGGATATCCCAATGTGTGTGTGTGTGTGCGCGAGTGGTGAGTGAACGCGTGTGTGTTTGTCTGACTGATTGTGTATAGTAAGTTTCGTCAGTATGTTTCTGTGTGTGTGTGTATGCGTGGTGTGCGAGTGTGGAAGTGTGGGCTTGTGTGTGTGATTGTATCTGTGAGTGTCGTAAATGTGTGGTGTGTGTCTGTGTGCGTGTGTAGTAACTGTTGCGAGAGTGTTTGTGTGTGTGTCTGATGTGAGTGTGAAATGAATGATGTACAAAGTTATGATTAAAAATGTGTGGACGAGTTAACTCGTCCTCCTGCATATGACAATAGTTTTGTTCGGAGGAGTTAACTCGGCTTTATTCGCAGGAGGGTTAGATATCTTTTGTGAAGCATCGAGACCCTTATCAATAAATATTAACAACAAACATTAACTTTATCGATCAAAATGGGATAATTTCTCTATCATTGATTGCAAAAATATCCAATCTATTCCAAATTTTACAAAACAAATTCAGCACAGTTGCGTGGTGTGCGATCATACATTTTTTTTTTCAAATATCTACCCGTTTGACCAATGTAACATCCATTACAATCCCTACAATTAATTTTATAAACTACTCCTGATTTTAAACATATATCATCCTTGTCTTTACAATTACTAAATAGCCTATCCAAATTTTTATCATTTCTAAAGAAAACTTGAATATTACGTTTTCTAAACACCGTTCCAATCCTTTCTGACAAGCCTCTAACATAAGGTAAACTGAAATATACATTCTTTCCATTCCCATTCATTGTTTGTTTATCTACCCTTTTCCTTAATTTACCATTATAAATTTCCCACACTCTCTCCTCAATCATTTTATCAATAAATTCTCCCGGATAACTATTATTGATAAAATTTTCTTTAACTAAATTTAAATTCTCTTTTCTAAAATCTTTATGTGATAATTTAACCGCTCTGTCAATGACACCCTTGATCGCACTTATCTTGTTTCCAAATTGGTGGTGAGAATTAAAATTTAAATTCTACCTGACCATGTAGGTTTTCTATACCAATTTAATTTCACTCTATTATTATTGACTCTAATGATTCTAATATCTAAAAAAACTCAATTGATTATTTGACTCGACCTCTTTTTTAACTTTAATTCTATCATGGATAGAATTGATCGCATCCACCATTTCATCCACAAAACATTCAGGTACAACTGAAAAAATATCATCAACATATCTTTTGAAAATAATTGACTGAAAAATCAACTTTGACAAAGCAATACTTTCCAATTTTCCCATTACTAAATTCGTTATAACAGGTGACATTGTCCAATGGGATCACCTTTGTAGATGGGTAGTGGGTATATAAGGAGGCTAAACACGCTTTTCATTTCAGTCCCTGAGGAGGAGCCGGAGCGGGCTCGAAACGTAGGGTGTTTGGATGGTGGGGGGCGATCAGATTGTCCTTTACTAATAAATGTTTTTTCAGGATTAAATATAAGTTTATTTCAGTTTCTGCGGGGGTGATTATAAACAAGGGTAATCTGATTGCCCATTAATATTGATTAGACTGTAAGACCAATAGAAAAATCTTTGTCAGTTCCTAATTTTATTAACCTTCAATAAAAGAAAATCGCAAACAGACTATTGGTCTATGGATCTACTTCTTGCTTGTGAACCCGCCGCTTCAGCGATAAGTCGCGACAAATTCATTAAGGTAAAGTCTAAAATAAAACTGAATAAACCTGAAGATAGAGTTGAGAATGATACAGCTTGGAGGATTCGACAAGTTCTTGAAATGTTTAGGAAAAGTTTAAAACAGTTTGGTTATTTTTTTACTGCAATATCTATTGACTTACTGATTTATTACAATTCATGCAGAATAAGCCCGAACGATGGGGCTGTAAGTTGTAGGGCATCGCTAGTCCTCGAGGATACTTATTTGATTGCAACATTTATTGTGGCAAAGGTTCAAATATTTATTCTTTATGTGGAGAAGCTAAACTAACTAAATGTGCTTTGGGAACGCGTGTAGTACTTTCCATGATTCAAAATCTTGTAATATCAGTTGTGCCGAGAAAATTAATCCGATATCATTTATATTTCGATAACTTTTTCACTAGTCCTGATTTACTGATTCACTTGAAAAATCTGTGGTTGAAAGCAACAGGCACGGTAAGAATAAATAGAGTGAAAGATGTAAATAACACCGTACATAAGAAGTCACCGAAAGGAACCTATTCTGTAAAGCATGAAAAAATAGTAGACTTAATTTCATTACGGTTATAGATTCAAAACCCGTATATGTGCTTTCAACGGCAGCAGGAGTTAACCCTTTGTTTGAAGTGAAACGATTTTCTTTTAATGAAATGAAAAAAGTATTATAAGTATACTTTTCCCTCATTCATTCAAAAGCTACAATATGTTTAGGGGTGGCGTTGACTTACACGACTTACATTGCAGTAACTTGATGTCCTGCATAAGGGCGAAAAAAAGGACTTGGCCTATGTTTATGAGATTTATTCTGACCAGATGTAAAACAAGAAAAATTAATAAATCAATCATATTTATTGTACTTCAGAAGATGGTAAAGCTATACATAACTAGTAATTTAGAACCATAATCCTAATTATACGAATAATTTATGCATCTACTGTCAAAAAGATGGTGTGATCAAAAATAGATGTTCTACGAATTTGGACTTTTATTTTTTATCAGTTTGTATAGCTTAACTCGTATAAAACTAAATCTTTCACAAAAGTTACTAAACTCTAATTTTGTAGCCTTTTCCACAGTATTTCCGCGTATATTTTGTAGCCTGTATTTGTCAGAGATATGCCTCTATCATTTTCCATCCTTCTTCTATCCTCTTTTTTATACACCGGTACTACTATAGAGTCGCCGATGATGGAGTCTAAGTAGTGCGCTCCGTGGCTCTTATTGTCTAGGTGTGGGATTCGGTCGTACTCGATGTCTAGGTCTATAGGGTTGCCGATGATGGAGTCAAACTAGTGCGCTCCGTAGCTTTTCGTGTCTAGGTGTAGAATTTGACCGTCTTCGATGTCTAGTTGTATAAGGTCGCCGATGATGGAGTCTAAATAATGCGCTCCGTAGCTTTTCGTGTCTAGGTGTGGAAATCGGTCAGTTCGATGTCTAGGTGTATAAGGTCGCTGATGATGGGTTCTAGGTAGTGCGCCCTGTAGGTTTTCGTGTCTAGGTGTGGAAATCGGATGAACTCGATTTCTAGGTTTATACGGATGCCGATGATTGAATTGAAGTATTGCACTCCGTGGCCTTTTGTGTCTAGGTGTGGAATTTGGTCAATTCGAAGTCTAGGTGTATAACGTCGCCGATGATGAAGGCTGAGTATTGCGCTCCGTAGCTATTCGTGTCTAGGAGTGGAAATCGATCGAAGTCGACATCTAGGTGTATAGGGTCATCGATGTTATAGTACTCGATGTGTAGGTGTACAGGAAGTCACATAATGCTGTCCTTGTATTTGTGCGAAAATTGATCTGACGACGCGATGTCTTTTATATGTCGCACCGTTTCTCTGTCTGTCTCTCTCTCTCTCTCTCTCTCTCTCCCTCTCTCTCTCTTTCTCTAATTGGCCTCTCTCTCTCTCACGCGACAGGCGCCACGCTCGTTATCCTTCTCACAGTCCTCGGTGCTTGCGCAATGTCGGATTGAACGTACAGTCGAATTAACGATTGAATACCAAAATAATTGTTTATGTTTGGCTGCTGTGTAGCTGTTGTTTTAGAGCATTCAAATATACTGTGCAGTCGTAATTTATACCTGTTCATATTCATGACATTTAGTGTGAATATCGCTATCATTGATAAGGTGAGTCTCTTATTTCAGTTCTTAATTTAAAATATTACAAATAATTTCTGTATAATTTTTATGCTTCACGGGTAACCTTAAATACACAAAAAATATACGTAGATATGATTTGAAATTATATTGTATAGTATATAATGCAATAATTATTGCAATAATTTATTGAAGAGTTTACGTTACATTGAACATTACTTATCCTAATTGTATTTTTAAGAATATCGACAGACACAACTATGGTTTTTCTAGTTGGAGTTTATCCGTTGTAAGTTGATTGATATAAATCGGTACAGTTTACTTTTAAAAATAAAGAGATTATTGTTCAAGGATTATTGTTCAAAATTTGTATAAATAAAGAATGTATTATTTTTTCTAAGTTTACAGATTTTTTAAGTAATTTCACTAAAGTTGGATAAGAAACAAATGACCTTAAGCATCTGGTGTGAAAAAATACTAATAATTATTTAGGATTTGTTGTTGTATAGCTGCTGCATTCAAGTACCTAGACTACTTTTTCAAGCATTAGTGCTACTGAATAACGTCACCATATTGCTTTACGCATTAGTACTTGAGGCTCAACCACCTTTTCATCATCCAGCTGCTTCCTTACAAATCTTCAAGGGTTCTGTATCGTAAGGATGGACTAAATTTTAAATATAGTCAAGTTTTTTATGTTTAACTCCAAACTTGACTATTTTTGTCCTTATATTAGCGATTCAATCGTTTTTACACTCTACAACTTATACGTGTAACACTTTTATGACAAATTAATATTTTTATTGTTAAAGGCCAAAAAGAAGCCAATTTTAGCTAACTTAAGCAGTTTAAATCGTTTTTACATTGTTATTTTGAAAAAAATCACTCCTAGCCAAAAATGTTTAATAGTAAAAAGTTTTTTTATTGCGCTCTACAAGTATTACCTTTAACTCTTTAATGAGAAATTAATATTTTTAATGTTAACCCATTCAGGACCAGGCGGACATTAAACAGACTATTGGTTTTTTGATCAGGAAATATTGAAAATGTTTGAAAATCAATAACAGGTTAATGTTTCCTTATGTAAAATGACCTGTTTTTTCAGAATCCGAGGTCAGATTTTCAAAATTTTCCTAAGGAAATTCAATATGGCCGCCCTATATTGAATGAAGTTACAATATCGACTATATATTTTTTTAACAATTTATTTATTTAAATCTAAAAATAGCGTTGTGAGACAAGTTGTATTGTATCCTGAATATCTCTACTGTCATAAAATATATAATAATGTTAACAACAATCCTATTCAACGTGGCAGTGGAAATGCTGAAATTTGATCAAATACTTGAATACTTAAGTAACGATACATTTTCGATGTTTTTGAGGTCACTGAAATCAAATTTTACGTTAGATTCTGATTTCTTCAACGAGAAATTCAATATGACGACTATGAAAATTCAGAAAATACACATTTTCCTAAAAATACAATTGTGTACTCGCTTCCGACGATTTTAAGGCCGCTGATTTCAATCTTGATGTTGAATTTTCCTTTCTACAACGGAAAATGCAATACGGAGACCATTGTGACGTCGAGAGGCGACGCACAAACGTTTGTTAAAATATGTTTTAGAGCCTGGACTTGCGTCCAATAGCTCGGGACTCTTTATAGGAATGTTCTTTGGGAGTGAGTGTGGGTGTTAGTATATTTATACGTTTTGCCCAGCGAGCAATATGCCCCTGAACAAATTCGTATAATGTGTGTGTGTGTGTATCCTTATTCGCCCAGCGAGCAATTTGCCCCTGAACGAAGATCGGATTGAATTCCTTATTCGCCCAGCGAGCTATTTGCCCCTGAACGAAGATCGGAATATGCTTGAACTAATCCAGCGATCTCAACGTTAATTGAGCCCTGAATCGGTTCAAGAATGTTTCGTGTGTGTGTGTGTGTGTGTGAGAGAGAGTGTGTGAGTATAAAAGAAAGGAAAGAAAAGTAAAGTAATAATTTCTTTTTAGTGTACTCACTTTTTAATGTTGCTTCTTAACCTCGTAATACA
>UELV01135154.1:0-38797 GCA_900490015.1 Megastigmus stigmatizans | reverse complement strand
AACGAGATACGTATAATTATATAAATGTAATAACATGGACCTCACACTGGATAGAAAGGAAAACAATGGAACTCTAGGAAAATAACGAAGCTCTAGTAAAAAAAAAAGAGAAACAGAGAAAAGAAGAGAGTGCGGTATAGGAAGAGGTAGGTAGGAAGTGATGACTCTCACCGCGAGGACACTCCATTCCTGTCCGAATTGGTAGGCGTACTTGCAATAGGCGTTGCTGACCTCGAAAAAGTCCGCCGACTCGACGGAACCACTGACGCTGAGAAAGAACTCGCCCTCGGCGGACATCTTCGTCCTCGTCGTCGTAGTCGTAGTCGTCGTCGTTGCAACAGTGGGGCACAATGGAATTGCATCTCCGGCCGCTGCACTGTGTGTCCGCGGCCCTCGACTTTTTCTGTTTGTGACCGACGCGTCGTCATGGCGACCGGCGCGCGGTGTTTCGTTTCCTCTCTTGTCTTGGCGCGCGGCGCACACCATATTTGCCTTCTATATTATACCATCGCACTCACTCTCACTCTCTCTCTCTCTCGCTTGGTAAAACGAAAGGAAAGCAGAAATATATACGAGCATACATAGACGAAATGTTTACGAGGATATGGCTTTCCCCACTTCTGCGAACTTTGTTTTTTTTCGCCCCATCGTGCTTGAAATTTTATTCGCTGGATAAAAGGGAGTCTCTTTATTTGTCTCCGGGTCTCACCCTTCCGCATTACTTCTTATGTTGCACCCTTCTCGAGTGCTCTCATCTCGTTTAACCGCCACTGGGGGAATATGTAGGCCACCGAGAAAAAGTCTTATTTAATTAATGGATATGTGGAGGCAGACGCGCCGATTTATGAAGACTTTTTCTTTATCTCCTATTACCAGCAGGTCCACGATCAAGCGCTTTTTCTTTTGCGCGCAAGACTCCGGTTTTTCGGCGGATAATAATTAAAATAGCTAAATGGAATAAGCTACGCGATTCTGTTGTATTACTTGTTGACGAGCTTTTTTGGCTGACGTTGCAAAAACGCTTCGCTTCGTCGTACAGCTCTCTTTTGACTTTCTAACGTTATTCTTAGAAAGTGTATTCTACTTATTGCCAGCAGATGTTACCAGTGTATCGATCACCGTTTGTTTTCTTTTTCCAAACTGTACAGAATATTTTCTAACATAATACAGTAAAATATTTCATTGTAAAACGAATAAGTTGTGTGTTTAAATTCAATTTGTATTATTAAATTGATTCTGTTGGGTTTATGGGAAATAAAATAATCAATAATTCGACATTTTTAAATTTTTCCGTTAATTCTTTTAACTTTTTATTTTCTCGCAAATAATGACGATGATTCGATCGTTCGATTACAATGGTGCCATTCGCGCGCTCGCACGCAACTTCCAAAACGGTGGAATCGCTCGTTAATTACGTGTATATTCTCGTATACACACTCATTTACATAAAAATCAAACGAAAGTGATCGCAGGTTCGAGAAAAAAAAAACATATATGCACTGGGTGAACCCGCGACTATTTCTTCACTTCATTAATTGATTAACCGTTGTATATGATTCTGCTTCTCTTCATAAAAGTATTTACACATGGCCTGGTGAAGGTTTTAAAGGGGAAAGGTTCGCGAACTAGAAATCGGAGATCAATGTCTCCGGCCCGGGGCGTACACGATTTTCCAATTTCCGAGATGTCATAACCGGATGAACGGCTGATAACCGATTTTAGCTCGCAGGCATCTTTTCTCAGAACACCTTCGGATTGCCCAAGTTTTTTTTACATTAAACCACTAGAAATAGGGTAAAATAAATGATCGAAAAAATTTCATTTAACATAATGCTTTGTATCCTTTTGAGTTACTCGATACGATTCATGTATATTCACGCGCAAAGTATTACTTTGACTATATATACTCAATTTTTCCACATCTTTGTCGTGATATATCTGTTATTTGTGTTAAATTATAGCAGGTCGAACACGATCCACGGATTCTGTTACATAATTTCAAAGCAAACCTGATCCTAAGCTTTCATTGATTAATTTTATAAAGTTAATAATGCACGTACTAAAAATTCTTAAAGCCCCATACAAACGTCCATGCATTTTATAAATCTTGCACTTTCGTACATATGTTATAGATCTACAAACTCCCTTATAAGCCATAGTACATTTTCTTGCATTGCTACGTTAAATTTTAATGTCTTTTTTGTTTCATTTATACGAAGATCAACTATATAATTATTATCAGTTTATTTTTCGGCGTTGTCATCTTTTTTTCTCCGACGAATGAATGGATTGATTGATAAATGTAGTTAATGAATTTTTCTTTGTTTCAAGAAGAAAAATCGTTGGCAGGAAAGAAGGTGAGATAAAGCCGATTTCGCTAATCTTAACCAGTCTAAGCGTAACTAGCTGTAGAAACGTGTTCGTTGCGTGGTGTGTGGTGTTGGGGTAGCACGAACTTTACTTTCCAGCGGCAATCTCCTTCATACGGTTAAGAGCAGAGCCTGCTTTGAACCACGTGATTTGTTGCTCGTTCATCGTGTGGTTAAGCGTGATTTTATCAACCTTGCCGTCCTTGTGCTTAACCTCGCATTGTACGGGCTGAAAAATAAGAGTGATATTAATTAAAGTGCAAATGTCAGAGGCATACTTTGTAAATGCTAATTAAAGTGTTTTGCGTCTGGTTAAGGGGTGTCACAGCCAAGGCAACGCTTTTAAGCAACTTGCATTTAAAATTCAGAAAAATATGGCGCATCATAGATAAAATAATTACTTTTTAATTAATTTTAAATTTGCTTTGTTGCATTCTTTTTAGGGAAGTATGACGTAAAAGATTTTTCTTGTATAGAAAGAATAGCTTCAAGCATATAAAATAAACTATTATTGGTAAAAAGAGCATCATGGGCTTCTAAATTTAAACGTCTATATAATCTAAATATTTATATTATCTTAAAATTTTAAATTCATATGATTATACTTATAACATGAGACTTTTTTATTATTGCAGTCTACATGTTATCACTGAAGGAATTAATAAACACGGTTGATAAGAGAGTATTGCAAGCTTTTAAATTTAAGCGTAAAATTTTTACATGACATATCATAGGTTATCTTCTCCGAAGTAAACATGATTATATGTGTGATATTGATAAGAATCAGTTATAAGAAGTAAATAAATTTCTCATACACCTGTTCATTCAATTACCATATTTAATTTACAATGAAATGTTTTGGAAAGTATTTCGGTATAGTAAACAAATAGATCGACATACCTTTCCTGGCGCGAGATCCTTGAGTCCAAGGATGCTGATTTTGTCGGTTGGCTGGATCTTGTCGTAGTCGGAGGCATTAGCGAAGGTCAGTGGCAACATACCCTGCTTCTTCAAGTTAGTTTCGTGAATACGAGCAAAGCTCTTGACGATGATGGCTCGGCCACCAAGATGACGTGGTTCGAGAGCGGCGTGCTCCCGAGACGAACCTTCACCGTAGTTCTCGTCGCCGACGGCTACCCAACTGATACCGTTCTTTTTGTAGTGACGGGCAACGTCTGGTACTCCGCCCCATTCGCCGGTCAGTTGATTTTTTATCTTGTTCATTTCGTTGTTTTCAGAATTTGTTGCTCTAAAAAAAAAGCGCTTCATTACTTTACCGCTTGAATTTTCAATAATAGTATTTTAACTTTGTTTTGATAATAATAGTATATAAGTTGAAATAAAATAATCATTCAATTTACCCAATGAACATATTGTTGGAAATGTTGTCCAAGTGTCCACGGTATTTGAGCCAAGGACCAGCAGCAGAGATGTGATCAGTCGTGCACTTTCCTTTGACTTTGATCAAAACAGTCAAGTCTGTTAAGTCCTTGCCGTTCCACTTATCGAATGGGTCCAATAACTGCAAACGTTGGGATTTTGGATCTACATCAACTTTTACCTTGCTGCCGTCAGCTGGAGGAGCATCATATGTCTCCATTCCAGGATCGAATCCTTTGCTTGGCAGTTCATCGCCTACGATAATCAATTTTTTTTTTATTAAAAACTAACTTTCCCATTATATTGTACAAACGCGTATAGAATATAAGTTTATTCTGTAAAATTATAAATTATAAAAACGATATAGAAATTATTGTATACGGAAATCTAATAAAATTATTCCTACCATAAGGGTTATCCAAAAGAAATTCTTTTCCATCAGCACCCTTAAGCTTGTCAGTTTGAGGATTGAAATCAAGCCGCCCAGCAATTGACAGTGCGGTTACCAATTCGGGGCTGGTTACAAAGGCGTGGGTTGCAGGGTTGGCGTCATTACGGCCAGTGAAGTTTCGGTTGTAGGATGTGACAATGGTGTTTTTGTCTCCCTTCTTGATGTCTTGACGATCCCACTGACCGATGCACGGTCCACAAGCGTTGGCGAGGACGGTACCTCCGAAATCTCTAAGAATTTTAGCCTGTGCAACGCAATAATAGAGATTGTATTACATAAAAAGTGTTAACAATCCTGAAACCATTCCACCCTCAACTAGGTGTATAAAATTTTACAAATAATTTATTAGAAAAATGAATGTTTAATTCAATTTTTTTCCATTCTTCAAAATTTAACAGTAATATAACAAAGTTAAACTCAATTTCTTTAATTTAATTTAATAATAATTAAAAATATAAGTACTAAATGCAAAATGAAGTTTTAATTAAAGTTTTACAAGTTCTTGACACATTACCCAAAGTACTTTTACTACTTTGAAGATTTAAGGCGATAAATCTGCAAAGAACCGATTTACAAAAAGATCAGCCTTGAAATATATAAATTGGGGCAGTAGGTTATTTCGCAATCATGTGCAGTATAAAAAAAGTAATCAGATCAAAGAAATAATAATAAATATTTTTTCCCCTTGTTATTGTATTAAAAAACCCAAAAAATTATTTACCTGATTGCATAAAAAACTGCAAAGATACAAATGAGTACCACTCAACCACATCCCACTTTAAAGTAGTAAAAGATTACTTAGTATTCGACTTTTGGCAAGCTATTATTATTAGTTAATAAACCCGCGTGTGCATAGCAAGCGTTTCTATGTATAGCTTGACAGAAAATGCATGTATATATGTTTACTTACAATTCCGTCCCGTTCAATAGTGGCGCGGATCTGCTCGGAGCCGGGGGTGACGTTGAACGCGGCTTTGGCCTTGAGCCCATGTTTCATCGCCTGTTTAGCGATGCTTGCACATCTGCCCATGTCCTCGTATGAGCTGTTCGTGCAGGAGCCGATCAAACCAACTTTGATCTCGTTTGGCCAGCCATTCTTTTTTGCCTCTGCACCTATATTTTATATACATAATGACCAATATCAATAACCTAGTTCAATGTTCTAATTGAAATAAATAAAACTTTTACATTCTTTTATTACTTAAAGTATATAGCATGTTTTCACTATCAATGTAATTGTTATAATTTCATAAAAATATTAAAAATCGAGTATTGAATACGCAATAAAATTAAAATAGTACTTGATATGAACTTTTAGGAACTAGGAATTTGTAGATATGATAATTTTAATACGTTAACATACCAAGTTTTGAAATGGGATTAGCAAGATCGGGGGTGAAGGGTCCATTCACGTGAGGTTCAAGCGTGGAAAGATCAATTTCTATAATTTGATCGTATTTGGCGTTTTTGTCTGCGGTCAACAGACTTCCCTTGTATTGATCAGCAGCGGAGGCAATACTGTCGCGGAGAGTGGATTTGAGATAGTCCTTCATCCTATCATTGTAAGGGAAAACGGAGGTGGTAGCACCAATCTCAGCACCCATGTTGCAGATGGTACCCATACCGGTACAGCTAATACTGTCAACACCTGGTCCAAAATACTCGACTATAGCTCCGGTACCACCCTTTACTGTTAGAATTCCAGCAAGTTTTAAGATAATATCCTTGGGGCTAGTCCAGCCTTTCAGTTGACCAGTAAGCTTAACTCCAATGACCTGCAGTTTGCATTTATAACCAATTACTACAGACTTAAGATATATTTTTTCTGTAAATAAGAATGACTTGAATCTATTTCTTTTAAAGTTATATAAGTCTAAGTTTATTACGTTTATGTAAAGGTCATAACAATCAGTTATTCTCATTAATTAACAAATCATTTATCTTTTCTGCAAATTCATAAAAACTAATTTAAGATAAGTTAATAACACAAACATCGACTTAACTTGAGGCGTTTTACGCAATCGTTCAAATGGATTGTTCTACTTTTTGTAAAATTAAGAATTTCTAATGGAAGAATATAAATATTTATATAGAAAATAAAACTATTACACTTAATAAAAAGATTTGAAAAATTATATAAAAGTAAACACCGACCTTAGGGCACTTGAGTTCCCAAGGAATGTTGGCCATGACATCAACCGCATCAGCACCACCAACACCAATGCACAGGCCTCCAAGACCTCCTCCATTAGGTGTGTGAGAGTCTGTACCAATCATGAGTAAGCCAGGGAAAGCATAATTTTCAAGTATGATCTGGTGAATAATTCCTGAACCAGGATTCCAGAAACCAACACCATACTTAGCACCAGCAGTTTTCAGGAAATTATAAACTTCCTTATTGACATCTTTGGCACGTTTGAGATCTTTATCACCACCTAACTGGGCTTCAATCAAGTGATCACAGTGAATGGTTGATGGAACTGCGACCTTTGGTAATCCTGTAAAAAGTAATGATCTTAATCTCATTTCTAATAAAATTGTTTCTTCATAATTATCTTTATTAATTAAAAAATGTATTTAAAAATTTTAAATTTGCAAAATACTAGCTTTTGGCAATTGTGTAATAATTTTGTAAAGTTTAGCAATAATCGGAACTACTATAACTTTGTTACAACAGAATGCAATTGTTATACTCTGTATTACCGGAGCTGATGAATTGGAGCATAGCCATCTGAGCAGTAGCATCTTGCATAGCAACACGATCAGGACGCAATCTCAAATAGCTGGTTCCACGCTCGATATCCTGCTTCTGGGGTTCATCCAAATGAGAATACAAAACTTTTTCTGAGAGGGTCAAGGGCCGATCTAACCTATAACAGAGTGAAAAAATATTTAATCTGATATCTAGTGCATCAACCTTTGATTATGAGCTTCAATTTTGTTACATAACCAATGGTATAATACTAATACACAAATATTAAATAACAGTTTTTGATCATAATCTATAATATTAGGATCAATTATAAAAATAAAATTCATTAAATTAAATAAATAAAGTGTCCTTTAATTTTTTTAATACTCAATTTTGCAAATGCAATATTATAGTTAATCAATCTGCATTATAATTATGGTAATTTTATGTATAAATAAATATGAGTGTTTATATATTTTATTATAGTGATTTATTCATTTATAAATATAGTTTGTAAGTAAAAATTATTGGAATTCAATCAATAAAATTATTTTAATAACTATTTATTTTTTAAGTGTAACTTAGGTAAAGTGTATATTAAAATTAAATGTATACCTTTTCTTAACAATTTTAATATTTTCCTCAAGTTTATCATAAGGTAAATAAACAGAAGAATCGAATTTTGACATAGCCACCTTTGCGGCAGCAAAGGTAAGAGGACTTGTACTGAAGCATCTTTGCTGAATTTCTGCAGCAAAGCCAGCTGCTTTCTATAAAAAAAAATAAAAATGAAATCATCAATAAAAATGAATTTGTCAATATGCAATTGCACAATAAACTTGTACAATATAAAAACTTAGTATTAAGAGCAAGGAATACGTCATCAGACTTCTATTGTAATCTTATCTTAGCAAACCCATTGCAGTTGTGCTAACAACATTCAGTGGCCGAGATAAGTCATAAAAATGCAATAAAGCTCTGTCAAAATTAATAACCTAAATCTCAATCTTATAAGATAAAAAGAAAATCATGTTATTATATTTCAAAAAGAGCCCATAATTTAACATATTTATTAATAATAAAAATGTAATCTAAAATCGCAAGTGTTAAATCAGTTCATATAAAAAGAGACAAATCCATAAAATAGATTATTTATTTAGGGTACTGTAAATAGCTGCATGAATAAAAAAAAATATGCATTTCTTAATGGTACCAAACGTAATTGATTGCATAATTAAATGCAATATAAAAAATAACTTAAAGAACAATATCTCAAAGTTATTTAATACACATTTTTGATTTAGTAATTTATTTCTATATGAACTGTGAGACATTTAGTGATCTTGGGCTTTAATAATTTTTATATTTTAAAAAATTTCATATTTTTTTGTACTTTAAATTGATTAAAAAAGAAAATTTTATAAAATTATTAATTTTAATAATCATTTTAAGACCTACACATAATTCTTGTACTTAAATGTTACGATCAAACTTGAAAATAGATACTTATTAGAGGCTTATTCTGTAGTTGGATACATACATTTGACAGCAGCTTGAAGAAAAAAATAAACTAAGCATTTTGAATCCAGAAATTTGAAAAAATTAGAACACGTGCATGCGCATGCTTTTAAAATGCGCGAACTCTATATTCACAAATAGAAGATGAAACATAACCTTGAAATTGTCTATCCCACTCAGGCAGGTATTCTCGCGAGTCGCGCCGAATTATGTAACTTGTGCATAAATTTTATAAAATTGGAAAAATTAATATCTTGACATACACCGGTATATTTAACAATAACATTGCGAACAACAATTTAATCTTTCAGAACAGATTCTTTTCACACCTCAATTTTATACCTTCTGCTTAAATCAAACACAAGTGAAAAAATAAACCGAAACGATTAATAAAGCTGCAAGACAGCTGGCACCTTTCAAAAAAAAATAAGGCTACGAGCAGAAAATACGATTGAATTGTTGAAAATCGAACGTTCTATTTTGACGTTGATAGATATAACAGCATCTCGAAAGATAAAAATAAATCGCTCATGTGAAAAGATCCTTTTTGACCTTTGCACAATCGTGTCGAACATTCGAATAAAAAATTATCGTAAAATAAAAGAGCCTAATTGACGTATCAATTTCATTTCACACCACTTTCCCACAGAACATCTAATTGATAATTATTGAAAAAAGGGACGTCTCGGGTAAGACTAAGAGCGAATATTGACCTACCTGGGCTTGCAAAATTCGAGTGCAGTACGACATTGTCGATAGTTTGTTCTACTATGCTTGAGTTAAGGCACCGTCGTGGATATTAAAGCTTCGGCTCCTTTATTGTCGCGGGGTCTAATTTTGATAAATTTCGTTTCCGTGCGATCGACTTCTTCCCCGTGGCAGTCCTTCTTAAACCGGCCACTAGAGAACTGCTGCTTGATTTTTTCGTCACTACTCCAATCAGTTGCACTTTGCCCGTCGCATCGCCCACTTTTTCTTCGCTCTCTCGTGACGCGTTCTCAGCGTTCTCGAACGAAAAGCGTCCGCGCATGCGCAGTACAGTCTGTTTATGAGTGATCAACTGATCAGTGGTCATCAGTAAAGTGGAGCTTGGGTATTTTATTTCTTTACAGATATAGGACAAATTTGCTGGTATGTTTCAAAGAGAAATACGTAGTACTTTCTTAGCTTATCAATTTACAAGTTCAACATATTTTTAGCCAAGACCCGCAAACTGCAGTAACATGAGAAACTCCGTAATTTTTTTTTTATGGAAAATTTCGTTTTATCAAGAAGGACAGCGATTGGACGGATAACGGAAGATTAGCTTAATGATTATAAAAATTGCAGACTGTTGCACAAAAATGATGAAATTTAAAGCACATGCACCTATGTACCACGACATAATTTGCATTGCTCAGTTCCATATATTTTTCAAATGAATTTAATTACGTCAGACTTGATTGATCAATCAATTTTAATACTACCAGGAGCATTTTCAAGCTGAAAAAAAGTACTTTCAATAACAACATTAAATACAAACAAATATTAAACACGAACGCATCTGAAATTTTCTGAGTATATTCTGTCAACATAATCAATTTTTTCATATATTAAGTATATTATGTCTATACTATATATATTATTTTAGACTGTTTCAAGCGAATGAAATGGTTACTGATAAAATAAACCGTATTTTTAATGTACTTTTAAAAATACTATCACCGGCTTAAGCTCGACAATATGTATTTGGATTTGTTAGGTAATTTCTAAAAAGTTTATTGTTTTTTATTATTCAAATTCAAATTAAAATTGTTTGACGCCTTGAATACTACACGCATGCGCGATTATGATGTGGAATAGATCCGAATCGGACCAAACTCGCCAGTTTTGAATTTATACATTACTTTTTATAAAAGCTATAAAGTGTCTGTCGCAAGTCTATAATATGCACAGTCTGGCGTAATTCTGCTGCAAAGTTCCTGCTGCAAGTTTTCAAATGCAGTCTCACTGCCCCAATTCTGCTACAAAGGATATAAGGGAAAAAGTTAAAGAATTAAAATGAAATATATATTTTTTGTATAATCAACTTTTTAATAAAAACGATTCTTTTCAAGATAACAGCGGCAAGCGGTGAAAATCGCTTAAATAAACCAGCGCGGCCCGATAACGTGTCAGTGGATGTGTATCGTAAGATATCTTTATCCTCAAAGGACAACATAAAAATTTTAATAAATAATGCTATATCAAATTGTAATTTTTATATTGTTATTTGATGATCGATAGAGCCACCTCATATGAGTATAATTACACAAGAAATAATATAGAAATAATATATAAAAGATAGAAAGTAAGGTATCATAAAAAGACAAATAAAATACATCATAAATTGGTAGTTTGTTCATGTTTTATATTTTCCTAGTATATATATAAATGCATGACATCAGCATATCGTAATATGCTCCATATTAATATATATTCCTCAAAATGATAGATTAAATATCTAGAAAACTTCATCATGATTCCGTTTTAATAAGTGTAAACTTAGATAAAAAATACAATAATCATTTTTTATTCAAGAGGGCAGAATGCATTATCCTGCAGTATTGTTACACAACTAGTTGTTTCGTTAACAATCGTATAATGTATCTCAAAAAGTCTTCATTGGGTACACAAATTAGATGTGCCTTGTCCAAATAAAAATATACAGCTATTACAGATTTTACCACTCCTACATTAATTGCACAAGATTAATTTTTAGAGGAATGGAGTGTTATCGAATGTAATACACGCAGGTAGATTAAGTGTCACAATAATCGACCATTTACATAATATATAGCTTGCAGTTTTGTTCCCTTATAGTTAGCTAATTAATAATTACTAATAATATAAAACAACTGGGTTTTTCAGAGATTTCATTTTAAATACTGATGCTGCAAATATTAGGTACAGCTTATTACTCAAATCACATCAGTCAGAGAATCGACATAATTTATGTCTTACTAGATAAGTAGCTAATAAATAAAAATTCATTATTATACTCTTTTTCTTGAAAAACCCTAATTCTTGTCTAATGATCAATTACTTGGACAATTAACCTACGGTATAAAGGTAATGGCAGTAGATCCATTAGATTTATTTTCTATCGAAGTAACAACATTTGTTCGTTTCTTTTGTATTACTGAATCTCTTGAAAACACTTTTTCTAATAACTTCGGCAAATATCAACATCCCATATGCTATTACAGTACATAAGCATCTTCATCAAATTCAAGTTAATGGTATAAAGTGTAAAGAACAGTAATGAGAAGTGTTAAGAAAAACTAATTTTCTACATACGACTAAACATCTTATTTAAACAATTTTAATATCACTTAAAATTTGTAACAATATTCAACTCTACATTTTCTTAACGCTTCACATCTTTGTATTATAAAATATTTTCTATGAAAAAGGTCATCCCTGCACTAATCGTACATTATATATAGCACCAAGCATTTGCCGAAGAGGGGGTAAAAAGTGTTCGGAGAAACAGTTCGTCAGCTTGATTCATCGTGTACTCTTGCGAAAATATTACAAAAAAATCTGTGAAAAATTGTAAGACGTATCTATTAGTAAGAAAGCCGTTAATATTTAATCATTTTTTAAAAGTATAAGTACAGATTATTAAAAATATGGTCATCATGACAGCACAGTTCAAAAATGATTTTAAAATTTCACTGATAATTTATGTTTGCAATTCATTACAACATTCACATCTCTTCACTACTCACATAATATATTCCAATAACATTTTGACTATAATATTTTTTTACTTTGGAAAAATAAGAAATGTGGAAGATGCAGGAAAAAATAGTATAAAGAGCAGATTAAAGAAGAATATTAAAATCATTCCCAATAGTAATAATAATTTGTAAGCAGTTTAAATGTACTTTGTACCCCAATGTGCCATCAACATTTCTACATCAATCCTTCACAAATTCTTCGTAAAAGTCCGTCAAGATACCCATAAAGACGTACACCTGGAAAATCAGACAATGATCACTTGCCAAAATCATCTTTCTCATTTACATCAAGTATAAAACAACTTAAACCGATTTTAACGCTATGTCGTTTAATAAATTAAAATCCTTTCCACTCGATGTATATACTCATCATATATAAACATTGAAAACCTTTAAAACACACGACCTGCCATCTAAACCGACCAGCAAGTTCACAATACAAAGTTTTTCAAAACTTCATTACTAATCTGAAAAAACACAATTTTCCAACAAACAACGATCGACAAACAGCGCTAACAATCAGGATGATCCTCATTGTCTAAAGAGACGCTATTCCAGGTGCGTACAATATGCGAATCAGCCTATATAATATACGTGCGCACTCGACACACCATTCATCCATTGAGTCGTATTGAGTCGTATTGAGAAAAAGCTCGGTATCGACGAGGAGGGCGCGAACGGCTCAGAGCGAGTACTTGGGCGAGTCGACGAGGGAGAGGCTCGAGGAGTGAAACTTCCTCGAGGCAGCTGCGACGGGACTCGCGGGCGCCGACATCGAGAGGGCCGAGTACTGCTGCTGATTGCCGGTCCCGTGCTGTCCCCCGTGGTGGTGTCCCGAGGTCGTTCTCGGCCTCTTGCCGGGTCTCGGTATAGGCAGAGCGGCCGGACATTGGCCCGGCATCGGACTCGCGCGATTCGCTCTCTGATGGGCGTAGAGGAGGACGCCGATGTCCGCGTGGCCGGCCTCGAGGGCGATCTTGAGCGCCGAACTGCCGTCGACGTCGAGTACACTCGAGTCGCATTCCGGGTGGGCCACAAGTAGCCGGACTATGTCCTCGTGGCCGTGTTCCGCGGCGCACATCAGTGCCGTGCTGCCGTCCTCGTCCTGGAGATTGACGGCCGCGCCTGCGTCCAACAGCAGACGGGACATGTCCTTGCGGCCGTGCGAGACGGCCAGCATTAGTGCCGTTTGACCGTGCTGAAACCGAGTGTAAAGTGTCAATTGTTGCATTCTTCGACGTCTTTTCAATATTTGTATGATGTTTGTGCGAGACTTTAGATACCATTAGGTATGAAAGACTGATTAGCCCAAGATTTAATAAAGATGATTCTCTTTGAAGAAAATTTCTTTTAAAAAATCACATCGGTAATAGAGGTAGGTACCAACAGAATCGGTATAGATAATAAGTAGATAAAGTTCAAAATTTGTAGTTGTAAAATATATTTATGATTTTATTTGCCTCGGTGTACTTTTAAAGATGCATTTAAAAAAGCGATGTTGATTTACAATTCAACCAAGTTTATACATTTTAATATCCTTTGACTGCACTTGTCGAACCAGCGCTTTGAATTATTTCGGAGTGTAATTTCAGTCGACGGGGTTCTAGAATTTCAACTATATGTTATATATATATAGAGCAGGAACTTAAATTACGCCATTCCGACCGATTGGATTACAATTACTATGCATAATTGATATCGCAGAATTTTTTATGAAACCGCGCCATACACCTTGACGCGGATTTATTCGAAGTTGAAGAATTTTTCCCGTGATCGGCACAGACCTTCTTTAATTTTAATATATCAATGAAATAAATAGCGCGTCCCTATATACTCGAATACCAAAATAATTGACAAATTGGAATTTGTCAACGGAACCTTTACCTCGCAAGCTCATGCTACCTATATACAGTACGAAAATATCAATATTTTACAACTGCGAATAGGAAATACAAGCGCGGTAAAATTAAAGTAGGCCGATACAGATTGAAAAAAGATAAAAAACGGGGGAATTATATACTCACGAGTCGTGCGCGCACATTGACGTCGGCCATCTGAAATAGCCTCTTGACGACCGATGCGTGGGTGGAGTTGCGCACCTGTGCCAGAGCGGCGAGCATCACCGGCGTATAACCGGCATTGTTCGACCTGTTGACGTCGCAGACTTTCGAGTCTATGAGTATCGAGACGACGTCGAAGTTGCCGTGCGACACGGCGTAATGCATCGCCGTGTTGCCGCTCGTATCCGTCAGATTGACCACGTGACCGAGGAGTGAACTCGAGTGTTGCTCGAACTGGTCCAGGTAGAACTCGACGCTCAGTGGATCGGCTTGTGCTGTACTGGAGATCTTGAACCACTCGTGTTGCACGATGTTGCTCGCGTTCTTTACGCGGCTGGGTAGTGTACCGCCGGCGCTCACTTTCCTGAAAATCGAGTTTTCGCGTTATATATTGTGTGTGTGTTACGGGAATATTGCCTCCTTGAAAAGTGCATCGTAATTAAGGAACGTGCGATGGTTAAATTGTACTACCTACACTTTTTTCGATCGTTTTCATTTACAAGCATTTCTTAATATATTCTAATGGTAAAGATGGATTTTAACGTTGGGATATCGCAATAAAACCTCGCTTGTACGTACGTATAATTCGTAGCGAGCAATTAAAAAATGTACAAATTGAAAATGTTTTTGCATCGTGCCATGATTTACAGCCGGTAAATTTATTCCACGCAACTCTTCACGAGAGAACTCATACTTAACGATTTCTCGACTTGCTAGTGTTAATGGGTTATCTCGTGCCTTGGATTATAATGTTTACCATTTTAAAGCCTCTAAAATATCGTCTTTTTTTCCCCCGATAATTTTCTCATAAATGCATCTATCGCATTAATTATGAGAAGCATTGCGAAATATTCCAATCTTTTGCTTCTGCTCGATCAATTAAATTAAATTACGATTTACGTTAAATAGCTACCGGAGAGAAATTTCATTACTGAAATTCAACACTGACATTTTATTGACAATCAAGAGCAGTCGCTGGCATAATTTCTGTCAAAAACAACACGATATTTCCATATTAAAATACAAAAAACGCAATAGCATCTCGAAAGCTTGACCCGCCGCGAATATACATCGGTGATATTTACCTGAGATTGTCATCGAGAACCTTGAGAGCGGCCCGCATTTCGCGCGACAGTTCCATAGGGGGCCGGTGCATGGGTAGTTTGGGGGTCTCGAGGACCATGCTGGTAACGAGGGCGTCGTCGAGCTCCTTCGTTTTTTCCTCCTCCGAGGCCGGGCTGATGATGAGGATCTCCTCCTCCTCCGCCCCGACGAGCTTCGCATCGTGTCTCCCGTTCCTCAGCTCCTTCTCCGCGACTTGGTTCGCGGGACGCTGCTGTTGTTGATGCTGCTGCTGCTGCTGCTGCTTGTCCGACGATTGCGAACCGACTAGCAGGCGATCGGCATATTTGTCTAGGCTCTGTGACCTGCGGACACCAAGGAACATTAGCTTAAATCGTCGCACACGAATATAACGATTAACTTTAATGGAATTGCTAAATTTAAAAGTTCGAAATATCGATGTTTAAAGGCGAAACAATGTAATGAATTGGCTTTCCTTCAAGCGGTATCAGGCAATTCCGAAAGTGTATAATATTCCAAACAATGTAGAATGTAAACATATAAATCAATATGTTTGAGATGGTACAAAGAAGCGCTACGTATTCGCATCACGTGCTATTTGTTTGAGTGACTAGTTTAATTTCTACATAGCAAAGAGCCACTGAAATTTTCAGCATCGTATAGACATATAAATTTCGCGCGGGCGCACAGTAATTAAGTTTTTTTTGCCCGGAGTGCGCGCGTAGACTATACGTCTGGCTAAAATAAAAGTTTGGGTAAAGGCGAGTATAGTAGACGAGTCTCCGGTTTAATTAAACTGCGTATACAAGCTCGTGCCTCGCGCACCAGAAGCGGCAGTGATAAAAATTTCTTTTTATAGGCCGTATACCAACCGTTGCTCCCTGCCAAAAAAATAAAACGCGCGGCGTTTACTATATCTCGGCGCTTTTTGACTAAAAATATACAACACCCTTCAGCTTTACACTTGACGCCCGGATATAACGTCTTCTGCTTCATATCGTGTACATACGAGCGAAATATTGAATTTTTACTCAATGTAAATTCCAAGCAATCAATTGCAAATATATATTCACGTAACAACGTTGAATTTTAAGCCCTCCAAAATCTAAATAATCATACGATCCATCATCGCTTAAAAAAAACTATCCCATTTGCACCAGCAGCAGCTCCTTCGCGCTCTCAGCTGTTCTCCACTCTATATATACATACATATTCTCGCTCAAACAAAACAGCAGCCTGCAGTGCATAAGACGAAAAGCTCTCGGCTCGGATCAGTTGCATCTCGCGTCGCGCTACGCTCCACTGCATCTCCGAAATAATCACGCTACAGTATACTATTGCGTTCTCATTGCATTCGTAAGCGCGAACGGTGGCTACCGCACAACGTGGGTGTCCTATAGGCCAAGAACGATCGCGCGCTACCTCTCGTAAATTACACATATAGACACATCTGTCGCTCTATTACCATAATCCTCACGCACAAACGCACACACACACACGCACACAGACACAGACACACTCAGATGAAACAAAGTGCGTATATATACAGAACCATGGCAGCTCGCGCGTTACCGCAACGACTCAATCGTTGAACGTATAGGCCCGGGCCCCACCATAAAAGTAAAACTCGCTTTGAACACATTACGAGGTATACGAGTGGCAGTGTATTACGCTATCCATAAGGTTATATAGACATCCTTACATGCAGCTTCGCGCCGGCCAGATGCCAGAGTGAGAGAGAGAGAGAGAGTGACTCGTCGCTACACCTCGCCGGGTTTCTGCCGCAGCTCTCTAAAGAGTCGCTCAGCGCGAAGGCGATGATGAAGACGCCAGCATTTTTTTTTCCTCTCCTTTTTGTTATCGATTCTTTTTTTTTTGCTCTCTGTGTCCTTCGCTCCGCGCGTATATATATATAGGTAGGTAAAACACTGTCGCGCGCGCGCGCGTCTCGTTCTCACGGCGATCCCGTACTGAGCTCCTTTCTTCTACACCACCCCGATGGGGTGAGCGACTCTCTCTCTCTCTCTCTCTCTCCCTCTCCAAGGGCTGTTGTGATGTTTTCACTTATAAAGGAGGGGAGAACTCGAGCTCCTCTCTCTCTCTCTCTCTCTCTCTCGCTTCCCCGTGTGTAGGTACAAGGTATAGTATAGGGAGGCCGTACACGGTGGTGCGCGCGCACTTATCGACATATTATTTAGCGCGCGCGGGGGATGCGAGCTCGACTCGCGTGTGCAGCGACTCGTAGGTATATATAGTGGACGTTTCGGGGGTTGGCTTTACTGAACGCGGGAATCCCAGCAAAAGTACGCGCTCCTAACTGTACCGGTTCCCCTAAAGCGATACCTACACCGAATCCTTTAGTGGTGTTTCCAATGATTCTGATCAGGCTGGAAAGTATAGGAAAATTATTCATTTCTTTATCAATGTCGCTCTGCGGTGAATCATTATTTTCAGACTATCGGTCGCCGCGTTATATTAGGTTTGTTTGATTTATTTAACACGATTTGTTTTTTTTTTTTTTTTTTCTAACGTAGTAAACTAGTTTTCTAATCTCGGAATTGTCATGAGTTGGAAGCGATACATACACAATACGTGTTTAAATATACATTGAAGAATGTCATTAGCGATTCGTTTAAAAAAAAAGTACGTATTACTTACGAGTAAAGAAACGGGTGTAGAACCAAAATTTTATGAAATCACAACTTCGTTTAACAATGTATGCAATTAATAAAATTGATGATGCTTTTCTATTTGAAATTAATACACTCGATCGAAACGTTCAATTTAAATGTATCCTTGCCGATTTTAAGCTGCAACCTTTCTAGATATTTAATTACAAATGTTGAATATTTAAAAACAACTTGGATTCTTAACCTTTACCAGCAGCAATCAATAGTCATCATTGATTCTTATGAAAATCAATATGCTTTCTAAAAGTATTTTCCAGGTAAGCATATAATGGGAACAATGTAATAACGAAAATAGTTGTGCGTGTACGATACTTTAAAGTAGCAAAAGTTCATTATCTCCGACGTACACTTGTGGGTTATGAATAATAAATCTCTAGTAAGTTGGCGCTCGCGCGGTATCGTCGTCACGGGTCCATTAACGGATCATATTGCCAGTTATTAAAGCATCCGAGGCGTCTGGGCTTTTCGCGTCAAGTCGAATTTTAACCAACCGTTCTATATTTATTACTTTTCTCTAGCCAACTTAATCGCTTTCCTCGTAATTTATACTTCAATTCCTAATGATCGAGACGTTCTATTTTTGTCGATAGATTCATTAATTTAAAACTCTCGTGAAAAATATTAGAGGAAAATTAGAAAATTGTAATTTTTGTTGTTAAAAAAACAACATTAACTTTCTTGATAAGTAAATAAAAACAGAGATAGGTAATGCTTAAATTAAATCCTTTTATCAAACAGATAATGGAATTCTTTGCATATGCCAATGACACGATACGATGTAAGTATCTAATTATAGACTTCCTTGCTCTCGAAGCAATCGAGAAGTTGAAGAATCCAATCAGGTATAATCACGATAGCCGTAATAAACATATATATCCCACTTGAAATAATTGGAATTCAATGAGGCAGGCACGAAACTTACCCATCGCCAAGCTGATCCAAACTCTCCGTCCACGTGTCCTGCCTGATGAGGGTCGTCCGCCTCTCGTTCTTCCCGTCGCTCATCACCGGAATCCTCGTCCTCATCGTCTGCGACTTGCTCCTCTGCACCGGCGCGATAGCAGCTGCCACCGTCTCGACAACGACGCTCTTCTCCGCCGCAGCAGCCTTGGCTCGCCTCTCGTTCAGACTCTTGCACTCGTCGCAGTAATTCGTGCCCGAGGCATTGGTCGTTGAGGTTGGCGGTAGGGAAGCACCCACCGACACGTCGACGAGGTACTTGCGCTGCGGCGACGTGCCAAAGTCTCGGGATCGCGGTGGCAAAGTCTCGGTGGCGCGATTCACGTAGCGAACGAGATCGCGATGCTCCACGTTGACTCCGACGGATTTGGAGGCGGATTGACGGCGCAGGGCCGATAGACTGATCGAGGCGTCGAGTGTCTCGGTGCTCGCGTCCGAGACGCTCGGCTTCGCCATCACGCCCATGCTCAGCTTCAGCTTTACCCTGTTCGGGAAGATTGACTTGGTGACGTTACAAGTTCCTTGACTTTTAGACCTTTTATAATAATAATACCGCCATCGAATGTTTAGTTTTGTAGCGTAAGTAAATGTATTAGCTTTTTTTCTATATAGGTGCGTTTTACCGGCGTTGGAAGATATTAATGAGCATTTGTGTATAAATGAATATTCATCGTGATAAACATCGGAATCATTTTTTCTGCGGTTAATTAAGAATTAATATTTGATACGATTGCATGTGAACGTTACGGTTTTTAAATTAAGTAACGATTTAAGCATGGCACGATTAATTATCCAGTAAGCGAGAGAAGTTGTATTAAAGCATGTGAAAGCGGTTATAGAGCGGTAAAAAAAAAGAATAAATGAGCAAGAAAACAAGGCGATCGCATGAGAACATATTCAAAAGCTCCCCCAACATTCCCACCACCTCATCGTCCACATACTTTCAACAGCCACTTAAGCACACGCGAACGCACGGCTTAAAGGTGTATATTGTATTTTACCCTGAATCATTTTCAACGGCGTATATAATACGCATTGTGCGGAAATTTTGAAGCTACTACACAGCGTAAATATAAATCAAGAAAGTCATGAAGTGCATAATGCGCGGTACGTAATATTTTTTTTTAGCGAATACGGTGCAGTTTGGGAGTGAATTTTTCATTTGGTTTCACCGTAAATGCTTCGCAAAACTTTGGTACATTGTTCATTTCTATAGAGATTTAAAAAAAATATCTTAATAACAATGGTCATTTGCTTGGAATAAATTTATGAGTTATGATAAAATTTATAAATAACTATCGAGACCCATAAAATTATGAAGGTTTACGGTCTTTTAAACCAATTCGAAATGAAATCTTTCCAAGCCATGATCATATTCCCCCTTCAAAGTGACAGTCGTAACGCGTACCTCGCGCGCTTTACTTCTGCATAAAACTATGACCCGGAACAGATTTAACGATTCAGCCGCGGCAACTCCGCGATAGTAATCGGAATATCTTGGAAACAGTTTTTAGACCAATGGTAAACACAGAGCTGCCATTAATTATAATTGTCTGAGAATCCAATTTTCTTGCTCGAAAAATAAACCTCGTCCGTAGACTTGTTATATTTAAACAAAAACCGATGAATTTCCGCCCAGAAAACTCGACCGCAAGAGCGATAGTTACAATAGGAAGGCTTACCAAGGCCGGCTCTCGGTGGCCTGCACCTCCTTGTTCTTCCTGACGAGCAACGGCGGGCTCTGTATCGAGGCAGCGGTTCCGTTCACCAGACGTTCCAGGCTCAAAGTTCCCCGATCCCTGGTCTCTACGCTGCACTGCGTGGCCTTGGCCTCGCGACTAGCCACCACTTCCGGCCTGCACTGCGTCGACTTGTTCGCTAGGCACGGCTTCCTCGGCTCCTCCTGCACCGGAGCCGGCGGCGGCTCGCACTGCACCGACTTGGACAACAGTAGCGGGGCTCTGACGAGCGGCGGTCCGAAGCATTGCGTGCCCTTCGAGTGGCACGCCTTGACTTCCGGTGAGGCTACCGGAGGAGGAGGAGGAGGAGGAGGAGGAGGTGGAGCGGTAGGGAGGATAGACGTCGTCTCGGTGGAGCGAGTGCTCAGTCTGGCGGGCCGCGTGTTCGTCGACGTTTCCCGGGTTTTCGTCTGTGCAGGGGAGTGCCGGTTAATCGTTTTGCTCTTTCTCTCTCTCTCTCTCTCTCTCTCTCTCTCTCTCTCTCTCTTTATTATATTTAATTGGGTCTGACACCTTCGTGTTTCAAAATGTAAAGGTGGAATGATTGTTTCGGTACAATTTAGAGCTTATAAAAATATGAATTTATGTTTCACTTCGGAAGAAAAGTTCGACTGCTACAGTAGTATTATTATTGAAAAAAGACACATATCTATTTCAGAGCCACTGTGAACTACGATTTCAAAAAAATTTAGTAACATAAGAGCCAGTGACGTAACGAGATGCCGGAGAAATATTTATACTTCTGAGATTTCACAGAGTCTCGTAAACTAGAAGAGGAAATATTGGCAAATGCAGGTGTGAAAATGAAGCTATAGAAAACTCAGTTGCAGTTTGCGAAAACCATCGTATAATGTCGTAACATATATATATCTCACAAGCCTATGGACAAACATTTCTTGTTTACAAACTGCAAGCTATGATTATAAGCTTTCATCCACCCAGTAGGATATATTTATATTGAATTGGCATTGTTTCGCGATACTATGCAAAAATAATGAGTTATTATATACGCAACTGCAACCCAATCGTAAAGGAATACTCCAAAGTCAAGCTATAATTAAAATTTAAAAAAAAACCGTAATTTTATCTAATAAAAATTGTATTGATCTTAGAATTTCAAAGTTATACTTTTCGAGCTCTTTAATTTCTCTTTACCGTGTGCGCGCCGTTTGCGCAATAACCAACAGCGACATTCATCTCCTCTACGATACAGGAAGCATAAATACTTCTGTTTTGTTTGTTTTGCCTTCGAGACACCCAGAACTCGAACAATGCACGCATATCCCAAGGGTTAAGCTATTGCTATGTGTATAATAACCCACCTGCTGATGGCAGACGCCTACGTCCCTGGTAACGACAGCGCACGAGGTCCCCACGTCCCTCCTGCTGACCTGCTGTCGGGCGCTGAGTCGTCTCTGGCTCGCGAGCTGCCTCAGCAGTATTCGCCTCTCCTCCCTCAGTACGGACATCTGCACGTGTAGCAACGGTATCTCCTTGACCTGTTCCTCGAGCTCCTTCATCCGCTCGAGGGCACCGGCCATCTGCTCCCGAATGTTCTGCAGGCATGGCCGATTCTCGACGCGGCTCGCTGACTCCTCGCCACTGCTGCTGCTGCTACTCGGTTCCCGCTCATGCTGCTGCTGCTTCTGTTGGCTCTTCTGGCTCTTCTGGCTCTTCTGGCTCTGGAGTACCAGTCTACTGGAGGATAAGGACGAGAGCGGGGATGTGCGGCCGCTCGTTACTCTTCTCTCCACTTCTGCTGGCTCCTCCTCTTCGCGCTCCGAGTTTGCCACCGCAGCCGCAGCTACTCGTGCGTCCACCTTGGGTTCATCGTTTCCGTTCAACTTTGACTTCGCCTGGATTGGACTGCTCGCGCATTGTGGGAAAGAAAGAAAAGAGAATTAACGGATCGTGTATAGCGCGGTGGCTTCGTGCGTCAGCGATGATATAATTACCTCGGGTTGAAGTAGTTGTTGAGGGGAGTGCTGCAGGCGCTGCTGCTCGGTCCTGTGTACGATTGCGAGAGTGCCTGCTCGAAGTTGCTGAGGGTGTCCTGCCAGTCCTTGTTGAACTTAAGGCAGCTGTCGAGGTTCGGCTTAGGCGGGGGTTTCGGCGGTGTTGGCTTCGTTGTTGGCTTCGTCTTTTAACGTTGTCGATTAACAGTCATTTTCAGATAATCGTTGCGGGAAATTTGATTGGGACGAGGATATTGTATTATTAAAATATTGTATATAGGGATAATGCGGGCCGGCGATACATTTCATTTGTTTGATATATGGGTATACTTCATTATCGAAGATATAGAGAGTTTACGAATGCGTGAAAAACAAAAACGAATGAATATATAGATATACTTCGATGCAGACTACTTCGAATGATTGTTGCCAAGTACGGTTTACGCGGATGATAATACCGTTGTTTATCGCCCGAAAGCAACTTTTAATGGATTTATCCGTGAAATTTTTATTGCCTACAGAATTAAAGTTAATAAATGCTTAATTTTAATATCCATGAGAAGATATTTGGACAACTTATCTTGCTATTGGTCTGAATTATATAGATATTTATTAATGCATGTTCATTTGATTGAAAGTTTTTAGCGATAGCGTTAAGTATAAAGTAAAATAAACATTGGATTTTCGCGACCGTAAACGAATGCTTCTTATATACATTTCCCGGGACGTTATAGTTTTTCATCGTAGTAAAGTTAATATGTGCAAGTATTCCACAATGTTATATTTATGAATGAAACAGCAGGTGTTAATTGTAATAATCATGAAATATACCTATTTTACAATGAAATTGTTCAATTTCCACACAACAGTTACAAAATCTCAAGTATATGCATATTAGCGCTTTTCGCGTAGTACACGAGATAATTATCATCAAATTTTTAGAATTTAGTTAAATTTTGTGTTCATTCTCGTCGCAATGTCATCGAAAGAAAAGGATGACAAAATCATATATTTTCAATACGTATACTCTCCCAGCTATTTGCATAATAAAGTTCCAAGCGAAATCATCGGTAGCACAAACGCACAGTCATGTTTCATAACAAACTATATATAATGATCGAGCTATACGTACATATATATTTACATATTACAAGTGACCGTTATACAAAAAAAAAATTAATTTAATCGCGCGCGTACTCATCATTTGCATACGTATATCCATCTTAATTCGCGCAATAAAACCGCATGTATACCTATAAGTCAATAATCGCGACAGTTCGCGTATAAAGAAAGTTGTTCCAAAGACCGGCATATAAGCAAAAAAAAAAGAGGAAAAATCGATCGTTCGGTTTTATCTCGTGCTCTCGTATCATCAAGAGCCGACTTATTTGACTTTCCGCGCACAACAAAACATCGCGTATATATAGAGAACGTCGTAAGCATATTGCGCATCCATCGATACCTGATCATCCTCGCTCCTGTGAAAGAACCTTTTGGTCCTGCTCTTCCAGTTGGGACTACCCCAGCACGGCATCTCTCTCTCTCCGAATTTCTTATATATACACTGCACAAAAGACCAATAGAATTCACGGCGAGTACGATGCACCGCAATAAACTGAGATGCGGTATACAAGACGAGCTATACTCGACTGCAAGTGAGCGGTTATTCTCTGAGCACGAAAATTCGCCTGACGTTTCGTCTCCTCTCTCGACTCTCTGCAGCAGCAGCAGCTCGCGAAAAACACTCGGGGCATAATAATATCCCTTCCACCCGGCTTATACAAGTCTTTCAAGCGTATTATACACGTTATCGCCGGCCGCGAGATAAGGAATCAACTCGAGCTCGCTCGCAAGTGGATGCCGCTACAGCTGAGCGAGCTCCGAAGTGCTTTAGGAAGGAAAAGAAGCAAAGCTCTCTCTCTCACCTCGGCGCGTTCATCGGGCAGTCCGAGGAGGAACTCCATGGACTGGCATTGTTTCTGTCTAGCCCGTCTCCGTCGCTTCTCCTCGTTGCCACGTGCTATCCGGTCGCTCGCGGCCGCTTGCCATGTCTCGCAGTAGCGCACAAAGTCCAGGTCTATGTGATAGCCGTAGGGACAGCAGAAGCACTTGCTGCCGTGGCTGCCGTTCTCCCCGTGGCCGACGCCGTTCTGCAGGCTGCTGTAGCCCGAGTCCTTTTTCGGGTACGGACCTGCACCAATGTATATGCATCATAAATTCCTTCCTATTTTTTTCACGTATGATGTAGGTAGTTGGATGGGTAATCGTGTATCGTTAGACTATACGTGTGTAATTGTTTGTGTACGGGAAGATTTCAATTGATACATGCTCGTGTTTGAATACTGCGTGCGCTGAATTTTAATGCCGACATAAGACGCGGGCATGGCGTCGTCCGCTCTGTGTGTTACATTTTTATGTAAGGATGCCTTCGGACTTTCTCTCTCTCTCTCTCTCTCTCTCTCTCTTTCTCCATAAGGCATCAACAGGTTTTTGCGTATTCCTCGCACGTTTCCGCGGCCAATATGATAATACGTGTGTCCCAGAAATTAATCGATATCTCCTACTAGCCGCGCGCGATATGTAATAATTATATTAATCTTATCGGATTATGCGTGTGTTATTTTTTTTACACGCGTTACACCGCGGTAATAATATCTTTAAAGTGAAAAGTTCGAGTGATTGCGTCATCGGGTGTATAAAATTTATTTAATAAACGTGCGAGAGAAGCGCGCCGCGCAAAATGTCAGGCCTTCCTTTATACATTTCCGTGGTAAAACCTCAGTATATGCACATAGTCTTTGTAATGCTGCTACTCGGCATGTATATATGGTGTATTGTTGCGTGCACGAAGTAAATGAGATAATCGGGCAATGACGATAAGAGCACACGAATAAGAATTGAAATCGGCTAGACAGTTGTATTGTTCGGAAGCTTCATTGTTTGTGTAAGTATAACACAGTGTCGGCTCGCACTTGTTTGTAGACACTATACATGTATGTACTGTGCATGCACAGCTTTTATTTCTTTTCTCACGAGATATTATTCCTGTTGCTGCTATTGTTGTTGCTGTTTACGATCGTTTGCATTATCAATTCCAGGGACTATAAAATAATTTCCTTATATTGAACTATCGTTTTCAAATTTATTCATTTAAGTTTTATTAATTGATCAGATTTGCTTTAAGAGCAAGTCTCGCGCTATCTAAATCCAGAAAGATTCTTAAATTGGAAATCATCGTAATCGTATCAAAATTCCAGAAAGTGCATTTTTCTAAAGGACTTATTTCTTATATCTTTTGAAATCTTTAGTGCAATATTTTTTAAAGACATCTTTACATTCCATAAGATAAAACCTATTATAACTGAGGTACCAATGCTGACTACTAATGTACCTTTATAATGCCGAGTTTAAATAGAGTTAAAAGACTTTTAAGAGCTTAATAAACTTGATCTATCCGCATTTGCCTTATAATATGCGCTGTTATAATTGCACGGTATAAACACGAACGAAAACACTGTCACGTACTTTATTTCATATTTAACTGAGCTAACTCTCAAATATTTAATACAGTAGTTAATTAATTTCTTAAATAAGGCATAAAATAGCATGTAATAATAATTGCACGTAATAAAATGTATTTAAAAACTACTGTTTAAAGCCTCGGCATGTAATATTTTAGTGTTTGAAAGGCACTAAAACATGTTATATTTAGTTTGTTTTGTTATCAAATAAAGACATAATTCTTCAGCGGCTGATAAGTCAGCAGATAAGCGGTTGATAATAAATATCTTTTGGACAGCCATTGTTATACTTTTGTTTCTACTTTATTGGACAAAATCATTTTTTAAGGGATACAGTTTTAAACAGAGCAGTAAATAGACATCGCTTTAAATAAGTAATCAATGAAATAAAAAAAATTGTACAACGAAAAAATGAAAGATCATCGAACTGTCGAGAACAGTCGTGAAAGCACGCGAGGGAAAATTACATTTCCTTTACATCACATTGTTATTGACACTTTGAATACATGATTATCGATCAATTACAGCAGCTTCAGCAATTTCCTGAGAAAAAAAACCTAGTACAAATTGTATACATATACGCGTGCTGCCGCATACCGATCGAAACACCACGCCGTCGATACGCGATACAATCGAAAAAAGAAGATCGTCCTTGAGAACGACAAAGAGAGAAAATCGAGAAAGACCTTAGGAGGCCCGGTTATATTACTGTCTCTCCTCAATCGCGCTTTTATGCGTGTTATGTGACCATCGTTGTGAAAGAAAAAAAAACATTGAATGGAAAGGATATTAACACTTGTAAACTATCTTATTTCATTTTTAATCTTCCTTCTTGTTTAAAATATAAATGAACTAACTTATAAATAATTTGGTTTTAAGTTAAATCAATTTGAATACAATATTATATGACCAATTACAAAATCCATTAAATCCATGAAATTTAAAAATTTTCAATTATATGATCTTGTGAAACATGATTTATTACAAGAATTTTAAATTGTGCAACAATTATTAATTCTCCTTTAAATCTGATCCCCCGAACATCAATTAAAAAATTGAGGAAGATACATCGGTCAAAGATATTTGGTTAAAATAAAATAATTTGGTTTATAACTAATAAGTTACCATTGCCATTCTTGGAAAATAAGATTTAACGATATATTTCTTTTTAAAGCAATCAAATTTATTTGGAAAAAGACTTTGTAAAGAGTACAGAAAATGGGTACATTTTAAAAATCTGGAACAAGGGAATTACAAGCCCTTAAATTAAAACTATTCAAGAAACTATAGCTAAGAAAATTTTACAAAAAAATGAAAAAAGTTTGCAAAAGTTTTTCGCCAACCACTACGAAATAACCATTGCAAAAGCAGCAAACAAAATGCCGCTCCGAATTCGCGCACCGTGCAAAACTCGCAAAAATCCTTTCTCCACGCCGCTTCCCTGGCAGATCCGCGATTGGCAAAGCCAAAAAAAAAAAGAAAAAGAAAAAGAGTATAGCAAGATCCGTAAGCCTCTCGTCCGATCTTTGCGCGCGCCCACAGCATCCCATGTACTCGCTCTCTCTCTCACACTCTCTCTCTCTCTCTTATAGGTATATACCTGTCTCGGCATCGTTGAAGAGCCGAGCTCTGCTGGTCGCCATGGTCGTCGTCATCTCGCGGCGCATGCATGCAGCAAGCAACACACGCACACACACACACACACCCTCACAGAGAGAGACACAGTCGGCGATCTCCTCGCTTTTACTCGCGTACGCGCGCTCTCGCCTTGTTTGGTCGCGAGTCTCCCCTGGTCACCAACTTATCTCTCTCTCTCTCTCTTTCTGTCTCCTGCCTCCTCCCGTCGTTGCTCCCGCAGCTCCGCGCCTCACACAGGTGTTAAAACTTGTACACACACGCACACACACACTCGCGCACACACAAGCACGTGCGCGGCAACCGATACAATACTATAAGCTGGAGAACGATTTAGCCCTGGCCTGGGACTCTCTTTTACTATACACAGTCCTATGCGCTGGTTTTCGGCGAGCCGCGGATGACACTGCGGCCTCTACGCCGGGAGCGTGTGATTCTACGTCGACGTGATGGTCCCATAGCTTCGGCCACCACGAAATATATTCTCTCTCTTCTTGCGCGCGCGCTACTCTCCTGGAGACTGCGGACTTGTCTCGACTCTCGCATTTGAGGTACGCACGCACACCTCCGCGCGCGCGCTCGCCTTTTCCTCTCTCTCTTGCTCGCTCTTTCACTCCCACTACGCGGCGCGCACCGGCCTTTTCTTCTTCTTCTTCTTATTCTTCGCCGTCGCGCTCTTCCCCACTGCTGCTGCTGCTCTCCTCCTGCGGCGGATTAGCTGCATGCAGCTCTCCGACGGCATGCCGTAGTCGTGTTTTCTTTTTTAGCGAACCGCAAGAGCAAGAGAGAGAGATGAACTTCGAGGAGGCTCGCGAGAGCTGCTGCTGCTGCTGCTCTTGCATGTTACAAGAGGATCGGGGATCGATTCGATGCTTGATGGGCTTGTTGCTTAAATGGCACTGCATGCGATCGATTCGTATGCACTTTATTGCGCTCGTCGTTTATACACTGTGTTATGTAAATCGATCATTGATGATATCACAAGAGAACATAGATGCATCTGTGCGGAAGAGAGGAGTATATTTTCTTAAGGATCGTTCTTTTCAGGGTCGACACGCGTATTCGCTTTACAACTTGTTATTATGTATTTTCTATGTGCGTGATGGGTTTGCGCTCTGCGGCGAAATCGTTTGCAAGTCTTTCTGGAGAATCCATTATTATAGGAAGTTTAAATGCTTCGAAAATGCATTTATTCATGAAGCATTCGTGGCTTTATTATAAATCACTAGCTTCAAATAAAGAATCAAGGGAATGAAAGTAAAAATGCATGTGTTTATTCCTATTATCTGAAAAATTAACATACTAGAAAAATAAAGTCAACGAGAAATTATAATATACGTGTAACAAACTTATTGTCTCTTAAAGGTGCAGTAAATATTTATACGCTAGAAATGTTAAAGAAGCAGCCATAGTAGCATAGTTGAAACAATTTTGTCAACATCGACTTGTATTTTCTTTAATTTAATGCAAAAATAAATAAAAATAAAAATATTCAAAAAGCATTTTTCAATAACTCAATATTGACTGGTTTTTGGTTCATAAAGGCTTCGAAAACTCTTTCATTTTAGCTGCAGCAGTGTTTAAGGGCAAATATAATATCTCCTTATCTTCAAGTCCTTTCTTACGACCGCCTTTATTTCTCTTTCGCGTCTATCGCTCGCTTGCGTACCTATATATTTGCTTTCTATTGCAGGTCTCCGCTGGCCCCTACATAGCTCTCGAAAGAAACACAGCGGGGAAGCGGTATACCATAATAGATTAGTTAAAGATTTCTGTCCTCTCCCCCACTCTTCTCTCATCTCACTAGCTCTCCTCCTCTTTTGCTCTCGTGCTCTCTAGCTCACTCTCTCTATTTTACTCATTCATTACAGCGTCCAAGTGGAGAGACAAAATTAGGCCGCACTTTTTATTGTTTTCCAAGCTGCGTATGTACGCTTGTATAAAGCGAAGAAAAAGAGAAGAAAATGGGGGGGGGGGGGAGAAATAGAAGCAAAGACGCAGAGTATATACCGGAGTGTCGGCACTCGCGACTATGATGTCGTTTTGCCGTGCGCACGTTCACAAGCGTGTATTTCTAAACTCGCACTTGTGAGCAAATATTTGGACGACGAAATAATTTCGTTATCGGTATGAAATACGAGTAAAATCGACCTATCCGGGTGTCTGGTATCGAAAGATTTTCTATGACTGCGTTTATCTTGGACATGGAAGTGGAAATTGCAACGAAATTTTAGTATCTTCATTGAAACTGATAATTTATATGGTAAAAAATCTTATGAAATGTACAATGCTTTTGTGAATATGTATTTTGTATCCTGAAAAATTGGAATTACTAAACTTTATTATGGGTTTTTTTAAAGAACATTTAGATTCAATGTGTTCTTGTGCTGCATTCTTAGTCTCGATTTCTATGGATTTCAGTAAACAAAAAAAAAAGAATATTTTATACTTCCATCGCTTTTCAAACTTTCATTTCTAAAAATACGTCGGATAATTTAAATTATAAAGAAATATATTATATAAAAAGAATAAAACTGAAACAAACTCGTAATTTTTGTTGATCGATATTAAAAGAAATATTTATTTTTTCACTATTCACTATTATTTTTAAATATGAAAAACAATTTTTTCTATTAAAATCGATCAATTGTATAAAGCACCGTTCCTTTTTTCCCAACGAAACAAGATAGATAATCTTAAAAGAAATTCATCGTAAATAGGAACTCTATTCTGCATATTACCTCTCGAATGACAAACAATGTCAACTAAATAAATACCATGCTTTAAAAAAATCGCATGTATATTAGTTTTTAAAAGCACACACACACACGTCCAAATTTGAAAAAAAAGTCCTCGATTCCTAATAAAATACATTATGCATTGTTTTACGCTCCATTCGCACGCTCATATCTTCTCTCTTTTTTACTCTTTCCGTATATATACGAACTCAGGCGCGCGCGCACACATACACGCACACATACTAAAATCCAGTCGAGCGTCTTTCGCTCGTTTCTCGTCGTTGCGTGGGCGTCACACTCTTCGTTCCACTTTTTTTTTCTATCATTAATCGTCCTTCTTGAGGGCGTCAATACGTTCGAGCAGAGGCGGATGATCGTGATGCCAGTTGCTGTAGAGCTTGTCGAAGAGGGGATATCCCAAATTGTCTTTGTGCAGCTTGACGAGGGCGTTCTTGAGGGGATCCGCGTGGCCGAGGTTGCAGGCGTACCTGTCCGCTTGGAACTCGAAACGGCGAGTTAGCACCGTTGACGCCCAGCTCAGCAGCTATTGGCCAACAAACGTATGGTATATTTAACGGGATTATGAGACTATGGGGTTGTTGAAAATGAAAATTAAGAAAGAGTAAACGTAATAATTTCAACCATTTACAATGGGTGTACGATTGTGAGAGATCTATTTTTGATAAATTTCAACATTTTGTAACTATTGGATAATTTTGTAAACATTTTAAACTTTTTACTAAATTTCATCAACGTCGAAGCAAATTACTAAAACTTATTTAAAAAGAACTTTTTTGTTAAGTTTTATTTTTTCAGATGTATTCTCAAGTAATTTTTTAAATTCAAAAATATAGAAAATTACGTTTATTAAACAATATTTATTTAGTTCCTTAATTTTTCATCTTATAGGCGTCGCAGGAATTTGTTTACATGACAAGTCAAACACATTTTTTGTCACTTTTTGTAATAGAGTAGACTGCCCACTTAAATTTTTCTCCAGTCACTCCCACTCAAATTCTTTCGCACCTTTTGTGCTAATTTAAATAATGACTTGAATATCAAGATTTGAATCAGTTATATCATTTCACAAACACTTTATAGATTTTCAAACGACATAAATTTTATTACTGATGGAATTCAAATTTATAAATAAAAATGATTCCAGCAGCAGCATTTCTATTGTTGCGTTTTATAGTTCTAATAATGATCAGTTATTAATATACGATCTCTGATACAATCTTCTCGTACAACAGGAAATTATAGTCCTTATATGCCAATGAATATGTTTTAAATAGCAATTGATTCTTACCTTATTCACGGGCGCAAGGACATAAGACGTCACTACTGTAAGGCCTATAAGAACTGGCTTACTGTCAGTAAATCCAAAAACTTCGTAAATCGGAGAATAGTGCAGTAATTGAGCAAATATGAAGAAATTGCTCAAGATAGTAGCCTAAAATTTAAAATTAAATGTTTTTGTTTACCGTAAATTGTAATTGCATTTTATGTAAATGATATGTTCCGCTTTTCAAATATTTATCGAATAAAGTGCAGTTTAGAAATTTAAAATAAATAGTATTTTGTTTGAATTTAAATTTATAAATAAATATAAAAGATAACATGAATACACAAAAAAAAAACTCTAAATTAATAAATATAGATAACAATTTAACTTGTTGTATATTTATACATTGATATGTTGGCATGAAAAACAAAGGGTCAAAGCACTGAGCTTCTTTAAATAAATTATTTACAGATTGAATTAGTAGCTATTATAGTAACAGTTGAGGTAAGTATTAAAGAATCGTTAGAAAGTCAAGTACCGCTCTGCCATTGGCCCATGACTTTCCTGCAACGAAGATACGGAAGCATATCATTTTTAATTCAAGAGCCCTCAAAGAAAAGAGAAAAACCGTTTCATAAGTCCAGGCTTTGAAGAGCCACCGAATTCTCATTCATCAGTTTCATTCATACATAGAAAAGTTTCGCAACAGAACGTATGACTCAAGCAGTCCAGAAACGTCGAGGCCTTTTGAAAAAATAAGGCGCGTGGCCTAGACAGCAGGAAAAAATCATACCTGCGCGAAGCCGAAACGCTGAACCGTGTGGCTGTGATGCCAGTGTCCAAGCTCGTGCGCCAGAACGGCAATGATCTCATCGGTTTCACAGCCTATTATCTCCTTCTCCTCATCTTTTTTATTTTCGTTACCAACGTTTTCGCTGGATCTGAAACAATATATAAGAAGTTTTTCCGTGAAGGTACAATGTTAGAAGGTTAGAACTCTTAATCTATTGGCATTTTTAGTAATTATTCTGAATCAACTCGTTAGTGAAATAGTCTTTCAGGATTGCTTTAATTACCGGTCGTCATTGATTTGTCATAAATAAGAGTGAAAAGGCCTTTTTTATAATACCAATCTTTTGAATATAATTTATTTTATTTACGTTCAATTTTGTAAAGCATTAAAAATATACGAATTTATATAGCTATACTGCTAATGAATATTTTTATTAAATTCATGCTAATTTTTTGGTTAATATTAAAGTTAATTTTTTTGAAAATAGAAAACAATTAAATGGTAGCAAATGGGGCATAACAAATATTACGAACATATTCAAATATGTGTTATATAACTAATAGTTTCCTAGTCATTTTAATTCATATTAAAAATAAATATGAAATTCGCAAAACGATAACGGTATAGAAATTTAAAAAATTTACTCTAAGAAAATCGAGCCTTAGTTTATTTACTTATAAGGAAGGTATGCCGAGTGTGCTTTCTCTTTTTTCATAATTTATAATAAACTGAAAATTAGGAGACCCATATTTATTAGTATTCTATAATACAATGTTAAATTATACAAATTGAGGAGAAGCACTTGAGGTACCTTCCCTGTTAGATATTTGCTCTAATGATTTTCTCATTAAAAATATTATCAATTTATTAAACAAATTATTACTTAATTATAATCACTTATTTCATAATTCAGCACTTATATTCTAATTTATAGTTTCTACTATATTCTTTTTTATAAAGTTAAAATTATTCTAATTTTATACATTATCAATTAAAGTAAAAAGCCATTTAATAATTTTGGAATTTTAAGTTTTCAACCTAAAATTGTTGGAAATTTTAGTTTGCTCTCTTATTTTCATTTCTTAACATATAAAAATACTTAGGAAGGGTAAGTAAAAAAAAATTTACATTTTCTCCCACTCATTTCTTTAGAAACAGAATGCGGAATGAATGCCCTTTGAAAAGATTTCTGTTTAGTTGAAAATCAGCAAAACAAAATCGAGAATTCGTAAATTTGGAAAGATATCCTAAAAATTGATTGAAATCGTATTAACAAAATATGCTTACTCGTTTTCCTCTGCTTTTTTCTTAGCCTCCTCTTCGGCCTTCTTCCTTTGATACTCAGCTACGAGAGTATCGAACAGTACAATTCTTTTGTTTTTATGGAAGCCATACAGGTAGGCGTTACTATGGGAAGAACGTCGCGAGCCCTCGACAATGTAGAGCTTGTAAAGTGGGAATCCGACACTTGAAGCAAGCGCTTCGATCTGCACTCTTAGGTCGCCCTCAGGTAGCGGTGTGTACTTGTCAAATAGTGGAGCTATTATCTCTGGATACAGTACCATGAGAACCAAACTTATGACGACTACGAAGATCCAGAGATAAAGGAAGAAGTAGTCACCGCCGTGTTTCACGATATACACTATTGCAGACATCAGTGGTATAGTTATCACCTGCAAAATTTAATATTAGTTAAGTAATACCTTTTGGGTAGCATAGAAGTATAACGAATTTTAATGAATGGTGAATGGTTGTATATCGTGTATTGTTTTTGTTATAATAAATGTTATTTAATGGAAAAAAAAATGCATTTTAAATGTTTGTAAATATGTGATACCAATTATTAATTGAAGTGCGTTTCTAGTAAAGTGGAATAATTTGGATATGATAAGAATGTCACAAAATAAATGTGTAAAGAGCTATCTAATGCAAAATTTATTTTGTTTGCAAATTAGATAGATTTTTACTACAAGGATATTATTTACAAAATATTTTACATTTATATATGTGAAATTGCACTTATTACCTGTGATACCAGAAACTTAAGGAGTTGATCCTTGATATAAAAGAGCGGCGTCTGCTTATTGAAATTGTGTTTCGCCTCAATCACAAAAGTATTGTAGATAGAAAAGGGCAGATCACATGTGAACTCCGAGTAAATTTTCATTACTGTAATGCAGCCACCAGTTACGTAATACTCGTTGTTAGGATCCAAACCACACAACTCCACGAGATCCTTACCCCATTTCCAGCAGAAATAGAAACCCCAGTAGTACATGAAAAGCTATAGAACAGTTTTTGTTATTACCAATTTTATGATTAATATAGTATTAATTTTTAATTTTTAAAATCGTTCGAATTGATTTTTTTTAATGTCTACTTATTATGCAAGTGATTATTTAAAATTTAAGGACCACATTTGTAATTTTTGTAAGTTGAATATATTTCTTTTAATTCTATATCTATAGTTAAAAATAATGTTACAATTATTTTCTTGACCATATAAATAGTAAAAGTATCATTATTCGCAATTTTACACTGCCTTCAACAATAATATGAATGTGAGTGTACACGCAATATATATTTTTAGAAACAACAATCAGTTGAATAGAATTGTTTATTGAACATAAGTCTTTGATCTTTATTTGTTAAACTAACGTTTCTTGTGATGTTGAATAAAGAAACTGTCATTATGTCAAATAATTGTACCATTTTATAAATTCTAGAGTTAAATTCTGTTCCTACTTTAACATAATAACAAAATTAGATGAAAATGATTAACTGCAAATCCATTCATTGAATAACATGTCCATAAAATCATAAAAATAGGTTGGAAAAATGACAGCTGTAATAGTCCAATAGTCTATTTAAAGATTTCAAGGTACTCGTTTGATGCTGTAATACATTGAAACCAGCATGTTCTATGGTATCATAAAAACTTACTGTGTTCATAATATTAGAGTATACATCATGGACAATCCCAAATGTGTTCTTATCCAGGGCATAAATCCGAGACTTGTCGTAAACTTCTGTTGTCAATAAATTGTCCAGGATTTTTGGTCGTTGTACATGTTTCTGCATATAATTTCGCTGAAAAATATTATAAGCTATTATTACATATTATTTGATAAATATATGATTTGAATACACTTTTAATTCAGAACAGCATAAATTTTAAAATTTTATTTTTTTGTGATAAAATTTTGAGCTCTTGTAAAAAAAAATTCATTAATCAATTATAGTTAATTTAGTATATGCTGTATTAATCACTTGTTCTAATACTTTCAATTTAATTATGTATAAAAATTACATATTACAAATTTATGCACTATGATAAGATATCTCATCCAAAATATACAGAATTAGTTTATAATATATATACTTAAGTCTGTATGCAAGAGGGTTATATATATCAGTAAAAAGACAAAATGCTGTTAATCCAAACTTTAAAAAAATGGAAGTACCTACATGAAGATTACCACTAACTACTTAGTTCCAACAAAATAATTTACTCATTTAAGAAGTACGGTTTCGATTTCTATTTTGATTACTAAAAGAGCATTGTAGACCAACAAATAACAATTATTAAATTAACAATGTTTTTAATGCAATCCTAATGTTTATTGTATCGCGACGTATTCTTATTTTGATATAAATTATTTTTTCAGACTTTGTAATTATTTGCTTTACTTATATAAACTTTAAGGATAAAAAAATCATATATACAAAATCATCCCCTAATTGCATACGTGTATTTTGGAAAACCTAACCTCTCAACTATTCAAATTAACATACTCAATACATTACTCACATTTAGAAAATAAAACTGTTATTGCATCATATTTGAATAAGTAATGGAAAGCTGAGTAAACAAACCTGGCGAAAGGAAAGATAGAGTTCCCAGAGTGCAATAATCCATGTTATGATGACGAGTACGGTGACTAGATGTTCCTGGAGGAAGTTATCGTAAGCATCCCCGCGTGGTAGCGACGGCGGTGGAGCCGCTAGCGGCACTTGTTTCTCCATGATACGAGTGTATGTTTAATTCTGGACTTTACCCTTTTTCACGCTATAGTTATGGGATGTAATTTCCAAGGAACGAAGAAAGATCCTCGACGCTGATTTACCGCATGTCGGTGAGATTGCCGCTCACACGCCTGCGTGATATAACATTATATCAGACTTGGAAAATAATTAGGGGCTAGACACTTAAAAAGGAACGAACAAATATAATGCGTGCAGCCTTTTATGACCTTATAGTAGTTTTCCTTATTATAAATTCGTAAATAGCTATTTTACTACCGTAGAACAGCTACGTGGGAGACGTTGGCAACGAAGATAGTTCTATCTTCGTTAACGTTGGCAATTGCAATGCAATATCCGGGGCCGGTCGTAAGCCACACGGAACAGTTGCTCTGTCTGCTCACGCTCACTGTACACACGCATACACAGTACTTAGTGTACACAGTACTGTTGCTCACGCTTACGGTACTGACTACTAGTACTGAGCGGCGCAGTACTTTTTCTCTTCTTTTATCGGCTCTAAGCTATCTTATTAGCTAGCATTGCCATTTACCCAGGTGTAACTCAGTAATGGGCGATTCTTAATAAAATCGATTCTTAAGAATCGAGCATCGCAAAGTATTAGTATCGAAGAATCGATTCTATTTAAAAAGAATCTAAGACTCGAAAAAGAATCGGTGAATAAGCATTAAAAAAATTTAAAAACCACAATCTTTATTGCTTCTCTAAGTAAAAGATCAAATTTTTAAAGTAATTTATAATTTATTTTTTAAATTTCAATACTTAATATACAATATACATATTGAGAGATTATTTAATAATTATTCTCATTTTACTGTAAGCCATTGCAGAGTACACAGCTTGTAGGCTCTTTTCAGAAAAGTAGCACAGTAATATTCAAACATTATGAATGATTTGAATATTTCCGATTTTATTTACAGCACCTGTAAAATGTTAAGAAATTCATATTCCAATGTTTTTTTTTCAAAATTGAAGAATAAGCTTAAATAAATTCTCTCTTTTAATCACTTGCAAAGCATGATTTGTGTACAGAAAGAAAATAAATCCATAGGAAACTATAAAAATCAATTGTTAGCAGCATGCGCAATCATAAATGTATGCGTACGTTTGAAAATCATTGCAGTAAATTAAAACACAATTATTACAATACACAAGCAAGTATTGTTTGGAAAGGATTATATAAGGGTAGATTATAAGGGACAAATAATAAAAACCATACCGTTAATTATTTACGTAGTAATCATTTACCATTCATACGAAAGCTTGATATTAGCCAACTCAACACATTATATAGTTTAAAAAAAAATAACTTTAAATAAACAATATTTGATACTCATAAAATATTAAATAAATAAATAAGTTAAATTATTTAAAACATTAAAAAATTGACCAGTCCTCTATTGGCACAATACTCAAAAATAATAGGATGTTTAAATGCGTACCCGTAAGTTTATTGTGGTTATCACTTTTTACTCGAGTAGTCGAGTGTGTGTATGCCATGCTCATGCGTGTAATAAAAAGTGGATAAAGCGTTATCAATATTTTCTATTGCTATATAGTGGAAAATCAAACACCAGCGCGCGTTTATGCGCGCTTGTCGAACTCTAGTATATTTTTATATTAAATATAAATAAGGTCGATTCTTTATCGATTCTGCGTAAAAAATAATCGAATTACTAAAAAAAATAATCGTAAATCGATACTTACAGAAAAAAATCGTACGCTCTTCAAAGAATCGAGTAGAATCGCACTCCGCAGACCCTGGCCGGAAAAATATTAGATTTAAAAAAAAAAAAATACCTGTCGATAGGTATTAATTAGCTCCGTCCATCTATGCACTTTTTTTTACCAGCTCCGTCGTAGTTTTTTCAGGAGAAAATAAAATAAAATAAAATTTTCGTAACCGCTGTATTTTTGTAAGTAATGACTCTTCGCTTTCGTTTAGGGGCTCAAAAAACTGCTCCCGAGCTGTTTTATCTAGCTCCGCTGCCTGTTGTTGGAAAATCGTACAGGTTTTCCTTAAAAATGAGAAAATTCGTTTTCCAGCCAGAAGATGATATTGAGCAAGTAGTGCGCATGCGCGGCGCGTCGGATATGGGTCAAGCGCATGCGCACTAAGT